>JABMCL010000491.1:37500-42500 GCA_018857735.1 Alviniconcha marisindica
TGCAAATCATAAGAAATAGCAATCACACATATATCCAGAATTTTTACAGTATGTAGATGAATATACACAAACATGAAGTGCACTAACGTAACTATACAGTCGCGTCATCATTCACGTAATAGGAATTCTCTTCGTTTAAAGGCTAAGTACAGGAATATGGCAAAGTTCTTAATAATGACCTTGTTTTCAGTTGATAGTAACAAAACAAGTCGAAATGAACTTGGCTGGCTATAAAATTTATCAGGTATAAGTCTTTGACGTAAAAACTTTTAGAGCAGAACAACACAACGTGAAATGCACTTCATTTTCGACAGCAGCTCTACACAAAGGACATATGGTGTCTGTGTAGGCATGAGTTTTGTATCGCAAAGAATGAACAACTATAGGACTTACACCAAATCTAAACTTAATAAGTGAGTTCCTTATATACTTATTAACATCAACTGAAAGATATACTGCTTGCACATGATTTGTCTTAAATTGTCTGTAAAAATTAAATCTATCACTTGCATCAATTCGACTCTTCCAGTCCTGCCAGCGGTTGTCAATGAGTCTTTGTCTAAAACAACGTATAAACAAATTAACTTCCTGAACTCCCTTGTTCTGCCATACGTACCCAAAACCAAATCTAAACAATGTTGTGCGAATTTTGGTCACCCAATTATTTTTTCCTTGTTCATCTAAATGTAATAACATCAAATAGGCTTTGTAGGGTAAACAGTTTTTCATTCATTCTAGTAATCTTAAGCCAATAACGTATTGCACGAACATATGCATTTATATACAATGGGTACCTTGCAGTATCTCCATATATCATATTGTTTGGTGTCATTTGACCCACCGCAAGAAACTTTTTTAATGCAAACATATGTTGTTGTTTTCTATTTGATAACAATAATCATCCTCAAGGCCCCAGATCTCTGCGGCGTGCAGAAGCACTGGTTGCACTTTAGAGTCGAAAAGTTTCCCAAAAAGTTTCATAGACTGATTATCAAATTTGTACAAAACACTCAAAATACCCATGACTGCCCTTTTACCTCTTGCAGCCAAGTCACTGCAAGCAGTACTAAATCGTAACTTCGTTGTAAAATACAGAGAGAGAGAGAGAGAGAGAGAGAGAGAGAGAGAGAGAAGAGAGAGAGAGAGAGAGAGAGAGAGAGAGAGAGAGAGAGAGAGAACTCGAAATCTTTATTTTACAAGGATTTTAGTTAGGTTTAGTCAAAAACCTAACAACTAGTCCTTGCTAAGCTTCCTAGCTTCCTGAGTAAATATAAAATTACAGGCACCATTTTTATACATAATTATAGGCATGAATGAGTGAGTGGAACGTTATTCGTGAGAATTTCCACACAAAACATAGCGTGTTCACGGCGACACTGAGATGCACACATGCATACATAGTGCGGGATGTACATGTGCAAATTAATCGTACAGAGACGCGCGAAAGAGCGAACGAGAGGGATATTGTAATGATGGATGAATATTTCTGAATAAACGCTCCACAATGATGTGCTTGGCAAGGTTAGAGCTAAACACGCATACACGTATGTGGCTTTGCATGAAGTGACATGGTGCATGGTTGTATGGTGTACACAGAACTTGCGCCGAGATGGCAGCAATTTCATGTGGCACCAGCCATGCCAGCGCTGTAAGTACACCACTTCGGTGGATATATTCAAAAACGCGCCATAAAAAGCTAGTCACTCATGTAGAATACATGCGAGCGCGGTGAGTCTGCTCGAGAGCGGAGAACAGTGCTATATAAAAGCAATCATCATCATCAACACTGAAAAAAGAAAAAAGAAAAAAAGAGTCATAAGCAGTATGCCACACATATCATCGACCAACTATTATCTCATAACCGTTCCAAAAACAGAAATACAAAAAAAGGGCCTTGCGAAGAAAATACACACAATCCTTTGAACAATATTAACCCCTTCACTGCCCCAGCCAGTAAAATTTCCGGGCTGAAAGATGCAGGGAGGCGCCTGCAAACAGTACACTTTCCGCTCCTATAACACTTCTACTTTCAATGTTATGCATTTTGACGAAAGCACTTTCACACGCCAGTGCAAAAAATAAAACGGAAACGATTAAAGGTTTAAAATTTGGCACTTATATTGGCATAGTTCAGAAGCTGTGTGAGAGTCGAGGTGGCCGTCCTGGGCTGTCCGTCCTAACGAGCCTTCTGGTTTCCGTGGACGTAAAGCTATATTGAACCATGCTTCGCATTGGTCTCAGCTTGTCCCTAATATGTCGCCTGACATCTGAGGACATTAAGCAACACTACCTACCTACTTTTATTGGTCGTTTTCAAGTGACATCATGGCAGTGAAGGGGTTAAAAACATGTCGGATAAGACGCGTTGGCCAACAGCAGAAAAAGGACAAGACGGACGAGGGTCTTTGAAAGTTTGGGAATTTTGTGATTCGGTGGCAAACCTCGACAAGTACCGTTGAAAAGAAATTTACTTTGGATATTTTCATGAATAATGAAAACTCCACAAGTTCTGTAGGAGCGATGAGAAGGCAAACGTGAACTGTCATGATAAAGGGAATGAGAGGACAGACCTTAATTGTCATGGTAAAGGGGATAAAACAGACCTTAATTGTCATGGTAAAAGGGATAAAACAGACCTTAATTGTCATGGTAAAAGGGATAAAACAGACCTTAATTGTCATGGTAAAGGGGATAAAACAGACCTTAATTGTCATGGTAAAAGGGGGTAAAACAGACCTTAATTGTCATGATAAAGGGGATAAAACAGACCTTAATTGTCATGGTAAAGGGGATAAAACAGACCTTAATTGTCATGATAAAGGGGATAAAACAGACCTTAATTGTCATGGTAAAGGGGATGAGAGGACAGAATTGATTTGTCATGGTAAACGGGATAAGAAGACAGAACTTAATTGTCATGGTAAATGGACCAATGGACAGGATGCAAACAAACTTCCACGTGCAAAATCTGAATACTATATGCACGCATACACACTCGTACACACACGCGCCTGCACGCACGCCCGCACGGAATTGTAAAAATCACGCGCGCGAGCACACGCACACACATGCACAAGTACACGAACAAACAAACAACATAAACATATAAATACACGAATAAATAAATGAAAACGTGTAATATTACCTCAGCAGCAGCAGAACCATGATCCAATCATTGCTGAATCCAAACTTTGAGTAAGAACACGAGTCCAAGAAGTCCCCTAAACAAAACTAATTCTTATACCATCCTGCCACTAGCGTGCTTGGAAAAACATTCTCCTTGCCACAAGCGCCGTTTTTTGTTTTTTGTTTTTGTTTTTGTTCCTTGCGACGAAAGCAGATCCACCCGCCGATGGGAAATGAAATTAATATTGCGGTACTAATCGGGACAGAGTCGGCAAACCACCAGGTGGCCAGCCAGGCGTGTCGGAATTGGAGGTCTCTAAAGTTTCCGTGCTGTACCGGGCTAGGTTACAGTTCACCACGTTCTGCAAAAGAAAGAAATGCGGTCAATAATCCAATAATCTGACTCCTAACTGGATTTTTTTTACATTTTTTTAACAGCTTTTTTTTTCTTTTTTTCTTTTTTTCAGCCACTGGCTTCTGCGTTGTTGCCTTCCGATCCGAAGTGCTAGCAGAGACTATACAGCTAAGGCAATGCGGTCTTTGGTAACGGCTGCCTCTCTAACGCCCACGACCATCGTCAGCTTTAGATCCTGGGCGCTGCGAAACAGTGGTGGGAGTGGAGTCTTCCATTGCCACAGCGACGCTGTCAACCCCAGACGCGGTCGATTCCAGCCTTGCGATTCAACAACAAACTGTCAACGACCCTCACTTCGCTGCTAAAAGCAGCGACTGCACGAACTTTTACTGAGGTACTATTACCGTCATCAATCTATTTTAGGGCAGTTTTGAATTTGCGTCTGATTTCCTTTATCATCATAAAAATAACAGGGAATTGATAAAGCGCTTTCGGAGACTCAAAGCATTTTACATTCAAAAGAAAAGCACGTACGCAACACACAAATACCCATATACAAATCAATGGTATATAAACAAACAAGCAAGCAAAACATTTTTTTTTTTTAAAGTTCCCTACAAAACCTGATAAAATACAGCCACACGCAATATCGCGAATGCGCGCGTACACACACACACACAGTGTGTGTGCGTGTGTGTGTGTGTGTGTGTGTGTGTGTGTGTGTGTGTGTGTGTGTGTGTGTGTGTGTGTGTGTGTGTGTGTGGTGTGTGTGTGTGTGTGTGTGTGTGTGTGTGTGTGTGTGTGTGGTGTGTGGTGTGTGCGAAAGGAGTGGTGCAGTGGTGCGTGGTGTGTGTTGTGTGTGTGTGTGTGTGTGTGTGCCCTATGCGTGCGGTGTACAGCCAAGTGCGTGCGTCGTGTGGGTGTGGTGTGTGTTTGTGTGTGTGTGTGTGTGTGGTGGGGGTGGTGTGTGTGTGTGTGTGCGTGCGTGCGCGCGTGTGTGCGTGTGTGTGTGTGTGTGTGTGCGTGTGCGTGCGTGCGTGCGTGCGTGCGCGTGTGTGAGTGTGTGTGTGTGTACGTGCGTGCGAGCGGGCGGGCGCGCGTGTGTGCGTGCGTGCGTGCGTGTGCGTGTGCGTGCGTGCGTGCGTGCGTGCGTGCGTGCGTGCGTGCGTGTGTGTGTGTGTGTGTGTGTGTGTGTGTGTGTGTGTGTGTGTGTGTGTGTGTGTGTGTGTGTGTGTGTATGTGTGTGTGGGTGAGTGTGTAATATGACATAGCTGTGAGCAGACATACAATAAAAACAGTGACTTAATCATACTGAAGCAAAACAAAAACACGGAAGTGCCTCAAGCGCTTTCAATATGGATCGTCGTAGCACGGTTGCAGTGCCTGTGACGTCATCGCGTCGGGTCTGTCCATGTGCTTCCTAGCTCCAACAGACGACGAACTACGTGTATCGATGATCCTTCCAATTCTCTCTAATTTAGATTCAGTTCCGTCTCGCGGCCTTGCTACAAGAAATCTA
>JABMCL010001521.1:10000-17500 GCA_018857735.1 Alviniconcha marisindica
TTCTTCTTTTTTTCTTTTCTTTTCGTCTTTCTTCTTTTTTCTCCTTTTTTTCTTCTTCTTTTTTCTTTTTTTCTTTTCTCGTTCTTTCTGCCTTCTTTCTTCTTTTCTTTTCCTTTTTTCTTTTCTCTTTTTTTTCCTTTTTTCTTTTTCTTCTTTCTTTTCCTTTCTTTTTTTTTTCTTCTGTCTTTCTTTCTTTTTTTCTCTTTGTCTTTTTCCTTTCTTTCTTTTTCTTGTTCTTCTTTTTCTTTTTTTTCTTCTTTCCTCCTTTCTTTTTCTTTCCTTTCTTTCCTCCCTTCCTTTTTTTTTCCCTTCTTTTCTTTTTTTCCCTTTCTTCTTTTCCTCTTTCTCTTCTCTTTTTTCTTTTCCTCTTCTTTTCTTTTTTCTTTTCTTTCTTTCTGTCTTTCCTTCATTTCTCTTTCTTTTTCTCCTCTGTCTTTCTCTCTTCCTTTTCTTTCTTCTTGTTTTTTCTTTTTCTTCTTTTCTTCTCTTTTTTCTCTTCTCTCTCTTTTCTTTTCCTTTTTTTCTTTCTTGTTCTCCCTTTCTTTCTTCTTTTCTTTTTCGTTTTTTCTCTTTCTCTTTTTTTTTCTTCTTCTTTTCTTTCTTTGTTTTTCTTTTCTTCTTCTTTCTTCTCTCTTTTTTCTTGTTTTTCTTCTTTTCTGTCTTCTCTCCTTTTCTTTTTTCTTTCTTTTTTTTCCTTACTTTTTTTCGTTGAATCAATTTAAAATCCTTTCGCCTTTTTCTTTTTTTCTTTTTTTCTTTTCTTTCTTTTCTCTTTCTTTTTCTTTCTTTCTTTTTTCTTCTTTCTTCTCTTTTCTTCCTCTTTTTTTTTTTTTCTTCTTTTTTTCCGTCCTTTTTTTCTCCTTTCTTCTTCCCCTTTGTTCTTTTTTTTCCTTCTTCTTTTCTTTCTTCTCTTTTTTTCCTTCTTTTTTTCTCTCGACTTTCTTTTCTTTTCTTTTTCTCTTTCTATTTGTTCTTTTTCTTCTTTCCTTCTTTTTCTTCTCTTTTTTCTCTTCTCCTTCTCTTCTTTTCTTTTTGTCTTTCTTTTTTTCTTTTTTCTTTTTTTCTTTTCTTTTCTTTGCTTTTCTTTTTTCTTTTTTTGCTTCTTTCTTCTTTCCTTTCTTTCTTACCTGTACAGATTTTTTTCTTCCTTATTTTTCCTTTCTTCTTTTTTTTTTCCGTTTTCTCATACTGACCTGTCTTTTTCTTTCTTCTTCCTCTTGTTTTTCCACCACTACATTTCTTTCTTTCTCTTTTTCTCTCTTTCTTTCTTTTCTTTTTTTTCTTTCTTTTTCTTTTCTTTCTCTCTTTCGTTTCTTCTTTTTTTCTTTTCTTCTGTCCCTCTTTTTTCTCTTCCTTTGTTTCTTTCTTTCCTTTTCTTTCCTTTTCTTCTTGCTTTTCTTCTTTCCTTTCCTTTTTCTTTCTTCTTCTCTTCATTTCCTTCTTTTTCTTCTTTTTCTTCTTCTCTTCTTTCCTCTTCTTCTTTTTTTTCTTTCTTTGTTCTTCTTTCCTCCTTCTTTCTTTTTTTCATTTCTTCTTTCTTCCCTCCTTCCTCTTTTCTTCTTTTTTTACTCTTTCCTCTTTTCTCCCCTTCTCTCTTTTTTCTTCTTCTTTCTTTCTTTTCTTTTTCTTCTTTTCTCCTTTTTTCCCTTCTTTCTTTCCTTCCTTCTTCCTTTCTTCTTTCTTCTTTCTGTCTTTTCTCTTTTTTTTCTCTTTGTTTCTTCTCCTTTTTGTCTTTCTTCTTTCTTCTTTTTCTTTTCTTTCTTCTTTTCTTTTTCCCTCTTTCTCTCTTTTTTCTTCTTTTCTTTTTTGATTGCTTCTTTCTTTTCCCTTTTCTTCCTTTCTCCTTTCTCTTCTCTTCTTTTTTTCTTCTTCTTCTTTTTTTTCTTTCTTTTCCTTTTCTTCGTCTTTCATTCTTCCTTCCTTCTCTTCGTTTTCTTTCCTTTCTTTTCTTTTCTCTTCTCTTTTTCTTTCTTCTCTTTTCCTCTTCCTTCTTTTTTCTCTCTTTTTCTCCTTCTGTTTTTCTTTTTCTTTTTCTTTTCTCTTTCTTTCCCCTCTTTCTTCTTCCTTTTCTTCCTTCCCTTCTTTCTTTTCTTTTTCTTTTTCCTTTTTCTTTTCCTTTCTTTACTTCTTCTTTCTCTTCGTCTTTTCTCTTCCTCCTTTCTTTTTTTCTTCTTTTCTTTTCCTCTTTTTTCTTTTTCCCCTTTTTTTCTTTCTTTCTCTGCTTTTCTTCTTTTTCTTCCTTCTTCTTTCTCTCTTCTCTTCTTCTCTCTCGTCTTCTTCCTCTTCTTGTTTCTTCTTTCTTTTTTTTCTTCTTTTTTCTTCTTCTTCTTTTCCTTTCCTTTTTCTTTTTCTTCCTTTCTCTTTTTTCTTTCTTTTCTCTTCTTTCGTCTTTCTTTTTTCTCTTCTTTTTCTCTTCTTTCTTTCTTGTTTTTCTTCTTTTTTTCTTTCTTCCTTTCTTCCTTTTCTTCTTTTCTTTTTTTCTTTTCTTCTTTTCCTTCTTTTCTTTTCTTTTTCTTCTTTTTCTTTTCTTCTCCTCTTCTTTCTTCTTCCTTCCCCTTGTGCTTTTTTCTTTCCTTTTTTCTTTTCTCTCTTTTTCTTTTCCTTTCTTCGTTTTTTCTTCTTTTCTCTTTTCTTCTTTCTTCTTCTTGTTTTCCCCTTCTTCTTTCTTCTTCTTCTTTCTCTTCTTTCTTCTTCTTCTTCTCGGCTAGTTTTGTTTTCCCCCCCTTTTCTTTCTTCTTTCTTTCTTCTTCTTTTTCTTCTTTCTTTTTCTTTTTCTTCTCTTCTTTGTTCTTTTTTTTCTTCTTTTCTTTCTTTTTTACTTTCTTTTTTTTCTTCTTTCTTTCTTTTTCTTTCTTTCTTTTCTTCCTTCCTTCCCTCTCTTTTCTTTTTCTTTTTCTTTTTTTTTTTTCCTTTCTCCTTTTTTTCTTTTCTTCTTTTCTTCTACTTAAAGTTTTCTTCTTCTTTCTTTTTCTTCTCCTTTTTTCTTCTTTCCGCCTCCTTTCTTTTTCTTTCTTCTCTTTAATCTTTCTTCTTCGTCTTCTTTCTTCTTTTTTTTCTTTCTTTGTATTACTTCTTCTTTTCTTTTCTTTTCTTCTTTTTCTTTTCTTTTTTTCTTTTTCTTTTTTCTTTCTTTCTTTCTTTTCTTTTCCTTTCTTCTTTCTTTTTCTTTTTCTTTTTTCTTTCTTTTTCTTCTTTTTTTTTTCTTCTTCTCTCTTTCCCTTTTCTTTTTTCTTCTTTTTCCTTTTCTTCTCTTTTTTCTTCTTTCTTCTTTTTCTTTTTTTCTTTTACCTTTTTTCTTTTTTCTTTTTTCTTTCTTTCTTTTCTTTTTCTTCTTTTTCTTTTTTTTTTTCTTTTTTCTTTTCTTTCTTTTTTCCTTTTCTGTTTCCTCTTCTGCTCTTTCTTCTTCTTTTTTTTCCTTTTCTTCTCTCCTCTTTCTTCTTCTTTTCTTTTTCTTCTCTTTCCTTTTTTCTTTTTCTTTTTTTCTTTTCCTTCTTCTTGTTTCTTTCTCTCTTCTCTTTTCTTCTTTTTTCTTCTTTTTCTTTTTTCTTTTCTTCTCTCTTTTCTTTTTTTCTTTCTTCTCTTTTCTTTTTCTTGATGATCTTACTCTCTTTTTCTTTTTTGCTTTTCTTCTTCTTCTTTCTTTTGTTCGTCTCTCCTTCTCTTCTTCTCTTTTCTTCTCTTTTTTCTTCTTTCTTCCTCTTTTCTCTTTTTTTCTTTCTTTCTTCTTCTCTTCTTCTTCTCTTTTTCTTTTCTTCTTATTTTCTCTTTCTTTTTCTTTCTTTCTTTCTCTTTCTTTTCTTTTTCTTTTTTTTGTCTTTCTCTTTTTTTTTTTTTCTTTTCTTCTCTTTTTTTCTTCTTCTTCTCTTTCTCTTTTCTTTTCTTTTCTTTTCTTGTTTTTTTTCTTTCTTCCTTCTTTCTTCCTTATTCTTTTTCTTTTTTTCTTTTCTTTTTTCTTCCTCTCTTCCTTCCTTTCTTCTTTTCTTTCTTCTTCCCCTTTCTTTCTTTTTCTACCTCTTTCTTTTTTTTTTCTTCCTCTTTTTCTTTTTTTTTTCCTTTCCCTTTTCTTTTTCTCTTTCTTGTCTTCTATGTTGTTACCTTTTCTTTTTTTTCTTTCCTCATTTACATTTCCTTCCCTCTCTTCTTCTTTTTCCCTTTTCTTTTTTGTCTTCTTTTTTCTCTTTCTTTCTTTTCTTTCGCTTTCCTTTTTCTTTCATCTTTTCTGCTTCCTTCTTTCTTTCTTTCCTTCTTCCTTTACTTCTTTCTCTTCTCTTCTTTTTTTCTTTTTTTTTCGTCTCTTCTCTCCCTTTTTTTTCTTTCTCGCGTTTTTCTTTTCTTTCCCCTTTTCTTTTTTCTTCGTTCTTCCACTTTCCATTTCTTTTTTCTCCTTTTTTTTTTTTTTTCTTCTTCTTTCCTCTCTTTTCCCCCCTCCCCTCCTTTTTTTTTTCTTTTTCTTTCTTCTCTTTTCTTCTTCCTTTTATTCCTTCTTTTTTCTTTTTCTCCTTGTTCTCTTTTTCTTTTTCTTTCTCTTTTCTTTTCCTTTTCTTTCTTCTTTCTTTTGCTTTGCCCTTTCTTTTCTCCTTCCTTTCTTTTTTCTTTCTTTTCTTCTTCTTTTCCCCTCTTCCTTCTTTTTCTTCTCTCTTTTTCTCTTTCTTCTTTTCTTTTCTTCTCTTTTCTTCCTCTTCCTCTTCTTTCCTCTTCTTTTCTTTTTCTTTCTTTTCCTCTTCTTTTCTTTTTCTTCTTTCTTCTTTTTCTTTTTCTTTTTTTTTCTGTTCTTCTTTTCTCTTTTTTCTTTCTTTCTTTTCTTTTTTCTATTTTTTTCTTTCTTTCTGTCTCTTCTTTTCTTTTCTATTTCTTTTTCTTTCTCTTTTTTTTTCTTCTTCTTTCTTTTTCTTTTTTCCTTCCTTCTTCTTTCTTTCTTCTTTTTTTTTCTTTTTCTTCTTTTTTTTTCTTTTTTCTTCTATTTCTCTTCTTTCTTTCTTTTTCTTTTTTTTTCTTTTCTCTTTTTTCTTTCTTTTTTTTTCTCTTTTTGTCTTCTTTTTTCTTCTTTTTCTTTCTTCTGTCCTCTTTTCTTTCTCTTTCTCTTTTTTTCTTTTTTCTTTTTTTTTGTTTCTTTATTTCTTTTCTCTTTCTTTCTTTCTTTTTCTTCCTTTTTTTTCTTTCTTTTTCTCTTTTTTTTTTTTTCTTTCTCTTTTTCTTTTTCTCTTTTTTTTCTTTTTCCTTCCTCTTTCTTCTCTTCCTTTTTTCTTTTTTCTTCTTTCTTTATCTTTTTCTCTTCTTTTTCTCTTTCTTTTCTCTCTCCTTTTTTTTTTGTCTTTCTCCTTCTTTTTCGTCTTCTTTCTTCTTTTTCTTTTTGCTCTTCTTTTCTTTTTTCTTTCTTTTTTTTTCTTCTTTTTTCCTTTTTTTTCTTCTTTTTCTTTTTCTCTTCTTTCTTCTTCTTTTTTTTTCTTTTCTTCTTCTTCTTCTTCTTTCTTTTTTCTTTTTTCGTTCTATTCTTCTTCTTTTTTTTTCTCTTCTTTCTTTTTCTTTCCTTCTTCTCTTCTTCCTTCTTCTTCTTCTTTCTTCTAATTTGAGAGTCTTCTTCTTCCTTTTTCTTCTTCGATGCTATAAGAGTTTCCCGTTTCTCACGTTCCCCTCCCTTCTTCCTCTTTCTTCTTCCTTTTCTTCTTTCTCTTCTTCTTTCTTTCTTAGATGCTTTTCTTTTTCTTTCTTCTTCTTTTCTTTTTTCTTTCTTCTTTTCCTCTTTTTTCTCTCTTCTTTCTTTCTTTTTTCCTTATTTTCTTTCCTTTTTTTCTTTCTTTTTTCTTTTCTTTCTTTTCCTTTCCCCTTCGTCCTTTTTTTTCTGTTTCTTTCTTCTTCTTTCTTTCCTGTTCTTTGCTTTTTCTTTTTTTCTTTCTTTCTTCTCTCTCTTTCTTCTCCTTTCTTCTTTCTTTCTTTTTCCCTTCCCTTTTCTTTCAGCTTTTTTTCCCTTTCTTTTTTTTTTCTTCTTTCTTCTTTTTTCTTTCTTTCCTTTCTCTCGCTTTCTCTTCTTTTTCCCTTTCCCTCCCCTTCTTTCCTTTCTTTTCTCTCTCTCCTGTTTTTTTCTTCTCTCTTTTCTTCTTGTTTTATCTCCAGCTTTTATTTATTTCTCTTTTCTTCTTTTTCCTTTTTCTTCCCTTTCCTTTTTTTCTTTCTTTCTTTCTTTCTTCCTCTTCTACTTTCTCTTTTTCTTTTCTTACTTTCTTTTCTTTCTTTGATTCACCTCCTCCTCTTCTTTTTCTCTTTCTCTTCTCTCTTCTTTTTTTCTTCCTTTTTTCTTTTTTCTCTCTCCCTTATTTCTTTTTTTTCTCTTTCTCTTTTTCGTTTTTCTCTCCTTCTTCTTTCTTTATTTCTTTCTTCCTTTCTTCTTTTTCTCTCTCTTTCCCTTTGTCTTACTCTCTCTTTCCTTTCTTTCTCTCTTTCCCTTCTTCTACTGATTTTGCTTCTCTTTTTCTTTTCTTTTCTTTTTTTCCTTCTTTTCTTTTTCTTTTTTCTTTCCTTTTCTCTTCTTCTTCTTTCTTTTTCTTCTTTTTTCTTTCTTCTTTTTCTTTCTTTTCTTTTTTCTTCCTTCCCTTCTTCTTTTCCCTCTCTTTCTTCTCTTCGTTCTTCTTTCTCTTCCTTTTTTTTCGTGATCTTTCTTTCTTTCTTCATTCCTTTCTTTCTAATTTTGTTCTCCTTTTTTTTCTTCTTCTTCTCTTCTTTCCTTTTTCTGCTGCACTGTGTTTTTCCTTTCTTTCTTTCTTCTTCTCCCTTTTCTCTTTTCTTTTTTTCTTTCTTTCTTTTCTTTTTCTTTTTCTTCTCTTTCGTCCTTTTTTCTTCCTTCTTTCTTTTTTTTCTTTTTTTCTTCTTTCTTTTCCTTCCTCTCCCTTCTTCTTCTCTCTTCTTCTTCTTCTTTTTTTCTTCTCTCTTTTTTTCTCTTTCTTCTTTTCTTTCTTCCTCTTTTCTTTCTTGCCTTCTCTCTTTTTCCCTCTCTCTTCTTTCTTTTCTTTTTTTTTCTCTTCCTTTTCTTTCTTTCTTCTCTTCTCTTTCTTTTTCTCTTCTTCCTTTTTTCTTCCTCCTTTCTTCTTTCTTTTTCTTCTTCTCTTTCTTTTCCTTCCTTTTTCTTTTTTTCTTTCTTCTGTCTTCTTTCCCTCTTCTCTTTATCTTTCTTTCTTTTTTCTCCTTTTCTCTTTCTTCTTCTCTTCTTTCTTTTTTTTCTTCTTGTTTTCTTCTTTTCTTTTTCTTTCTCCTTTCTTTTTCTTTTTTTTCTTACTTCACAGATTTGCTTTTTCTCTCTTTTTTTTCTCTTCCCTTTTCTTTCTTGTTCTTCTCTCTTCTTTTTTCTTTTCTCTTTTTCCTTTTTTTTTTCTTTCCCCCTTTTTTTTTTTTTTTCTCTTTTCTTCTTCCTTTCTTCTTTTCTCTTCTTTTCTTTCTTTTTTCTCCCTTCTTCTCTTTTCCTTTTTCTTCTTTTTCTTTTTCTTTTTTTCTTCTCTTCGTCTTTTTCTT
>JABMCL010000932.1:0-2500 GCA_018857735.1 Alviniconcha marisindica
CTGTTCTTGTCGAGCCACCCCCAAGGAAACAATTATCGGACCGGATGACCGGCAAGGCTGGACACGTGCACGGCAAAGGGTTCAGTTGATTGCATGTCATATGATGCCAGCTACAAAGCAATCAGGGTCTGATGCTACTCTTCTGTCTGTCTGTCTTGTTGCTTCAGATTTTTCTGTCTTCGTGTTCGTTTGTGTGTGTGTGTGTTTTTGTGTGTGTGTGTGTGTGTTTGGGTTGGGGTTGTGTGGGGTTTGTGTGTGTTGTGTGTGTGTGTGTTTGTTGTGTGTGTGTGTGTTTTGGTGTGGTGTTTTGGTGTGTTTTTTTTTTTTTTTGTTTTTTTTTTCCCCCTTCTCTCTTCTCTCTCTCCTCTCTCTCTCTCCCCCTCCCCTCTCTCAATAATGGGTTTTTTTAAAACTACGTTATTTTCCACAACATTTAATTTTAAATTAATGACTTTCATTGGGTATCAGTTAATTTTTGTCTTTTATTTTTTTCCCAATACCCCTCCCGGTCCCCCCAGCCCCCCCCCCCACCCCCCTTTTTTTTTTTTTTTTTTTTTTCTTTTTTCAAAAACTCAGTTTTGTTGTACCGTTTGGCTGCCCCCCCCCTTTCTGTATGTTTCTCTTATTTTACAAAGTTGCCGACCATTTTTTAAAATTTTCCTTCCTTTATTCCGGACTAGACGCTGTTTTACGTGTATATTTCCTTGCATAGTCTCTGTTCTGTCTCCCTCTCTCTTCTTTCTGTCTGTCTGTCTGTCTCTCTCACTCCTCTTCTCTGTGGTCTGTCTGTCTGTCCCGTTTCCCCCCCCCTTTTTTTTTCCCCCCCCTCCCTTTCCCCTTTCTCCCCCTTTTCTCTCTTTTCTCTCTCTCCCTTTTCCCCCCCCCCCCCCCTCTCCTCTCTCTCTCTCTCTCCCCCTTTTGCTCCCCCCCTCCCCTCCTCTCTTCCCCCCGCCCCCCCCGCTTTCCCTTCCCCTATTGCTATCTTTCTTTGCTATCGCTCAGTGCCGGCGGCCGTACAAGAAACCCCGGGGGCGGCTGGTTCTGCGGAAGTCTTCCCCCGGATGGAAAGCGAGGGAAGGAACTGAGGTCAGGAGAGTCAGCAAAGGCCCTTCACCGGTGTGGTAGAGTGTCTTGATCAACGACGGCCTCGCTAGCCATTCCCCCCCCCCCTCCCCCTTCCCCCTAACCCCTTGCCTTCCCCTCTCCCCCCCTCCCTCCCTCCCTCCACGATTCCCTATCCACGGGTGGTGTCTGCAAGCCATTAATCTTCGTCACCGTTGAAGAAGTGTCGCGCTTTGAAGTAAAACCCGCTTGCCAGTCCCCTCTTCACAGTTTCATCAGTTCTTGGTCCATCACTCTTTCTGAGGACGCACAAGGAGGCGCCCCAGAACCCAGAACTTGAACGGCATGGTTTTTCTATCAGTCCGCAACAAAGAAATGGCAAAGAAAATAGGTTTTTCCCTTACTTTGCAGCAGAGAAATGACAACAGAAATACGTGGTACTTTCAGTCAGTCTGCAACATAGAAATGACAACGGAAATAGTCAGTCTGCAACATTGAAATGACAACGGAAATACGTGGTACTTTCAGTCAGTCTGCAACATAGAAATGACAACGGAAATAGTCAGTCTGCAACATTGAAATGACAACGGAAATACATGGTACTTTCAGTCGGTCTGCAACATAGAAATGACAACGGAAATACATGGTACTTTCAGTCGGTCTGCAACATAGAAATGACAACGGAAATACATGGTACTTTCAGTCAGTCTGCAACATAGTAATGACAACGAAAATACATGGTATTTTCAGTCGGTCTGCAACATAGAAATGACAACGGAAATACATGGTATTTTCAGTCAATCTGCAACATAGTAATGACAATGGAAATACATGGTATTTTCAGTCAGTCTGCAACTGAAATACATGGTACTTTCAGTCAGTCTGCAACATAGAAATGACAAAGGAAATACATGGTATTTTCAGTCAGTCTGCAACATAGAAATGACAACGGAAATACATGGTATTTTCAGTCAGTCTGCAACATAGAAATGACAACGGAAATACATGGTACTTTCAGTCAGTCTGCAACATAGAAATGACAACGGAAATACATGGTACTTTCATTTAGTCTTCAACAGAAATACGTGTTATTTGACAAGGGAAGTGACAAGAGAAATACCTGGTATTGTCAGTCAGTTTTCAGCAAAGTGACAACGGTAACACATGGTATTTTCATTCAGTCTGCAGCAGAGAAGTGAAAAGAGAAATACATGATACGAGTAAGTTCAGTCGGTTTATGATAGATAAATGATAAAAGAAATACATGGTAAGAAAATTTTATGCAAGTCTATGACACTGTTAGTTCCTGCGCCTTTTCTGTTTTCGGTCCATCAACATGGAATGACCTTCCCCTTCCTTTCCGACAGAAACCCTCTCTGGATTCATTCAAATCTAATATAAAAACGTTTTTTTTCTTTTTTCTCCCCCCCCCCCCCCC
>JABMCL010000932.1:12500-20000 GCA_018857735.1 Alviniconcha marisindica
TAAGTGTAACGACATCGACACCGTTGTGTTATAGGTGTGCCGGTACATTTTCCATTCTTTGGTTTGCTTAGGGTCTTAGGTGAGTGTTTTTAGCACCTAGCGCATCAAAGTTTACGGACAGATGGTGCATCATAGGTTTTCATTCTTTAAATGTTGCTCTACGTCCACAGAGACCGTAAGGGTTATTAGGGACGGGGAACCCAGGACGTCCACATCAGCTTTCACACAGCTCCTGAGCTCTGAGATCCTAGGTCAGCAGTGCTGCATTTGTTATTCTATTTGTCTCAGCATTTTGATCGTGCGTGCGTGCGTGCGTGCGTGCGTGCGTGCGTGCGTGCGTGTGTGCGTGTGTGTGTGTGTGTGTGTGTGTGTGTGTGTGTGTGTGTGTGTGTGTGTGTGTGTGTGTGTGTGTGTGTGGCATACATGCGTGCGTGCATGAGAGGAGGAGAGAGAGAGAGAGAGAGAGAGTGTGTGTGTGTGTGTGTGTGTGTGTGGTGTGTGTGTGTGTGTGTGTGTGTGTGTGTGTGTGTGTGTGGTGTGTGTGTGCTGGTGGTGGTGTGGTGGTGGTGGTGGTGGTGGTGGTGGTGTGTGTGTGTGTGTGTGTGTGTGTGTGTGTGTGTGTGTGTGGTGTAGTGGTGGTGTGGTGTATGTGTGTGGTGTGTGTGTGTGTGGTGGTGTGTGTGTGTGTGTGCGTGGTGGTGGTGTGGTGGTGTGGTGGTGGTGTGTGTGTGTGGTGTCGTGTGGTGGTGGTGGTGCTGTGTGTGTGTGTGTGTGTGGTGTGCTGTGCGTGTGTGTGTTGTGTGTGGTGTGGTGTGTGTGTGGTGTGTGGTGTGTGTCGTGTGTGTGTGTGTGTTGTGGTGTGGTGTGTGTGTGTGTGTGTGTGTGTGTGTGTTGTGTGTGGTGTGTGTGTGTGTTGTGGTGGTGTGTGTGTGTGTGTGTGACATAATTAGGCTAGGTAATCCCGGCCACAGGAAGCGTCTGTTTGTGCTCACTGTCATTCGGTGTGTACACAACATCACAGGAAGCCTGCCTCGTGCACCGAACTAATGGAATCAAGCGGAGACACAATATTGGAACAAAAAACGTCTGACCCCAACCAGCAAGCTGACGGGTAAATCAAATGTGCACGTGTTTCTGTCTGTTCTGTGTCAGATTACATGATTGCGGGAAACCAAGTAAGAGCTAGGGTCAACTCAGCGTAGCGAAGAAGAAGAACAAGAAGAACAAGAACAAAAAGAAAAAGAAGAAGAAGAAGAAGAACAACAACAACAACAACCCCAGAAACCCACATGCTGGCAAGTGTAGCAAAGCGCTACGTGTAACGTACATCTCTAGTGCGTAAAGAGATCAAATGTCGAGCTGTTCTGTGGCCGCGCAACTGAGAACGCTAGCAGGTTGGGTTATACAAATGTCCGCGATAACTGGTTGCATACGGAATCTCACTCATGACTCACCGCGATGAAGCTATAAGGTGCAACAGTACGGAAAGCCAGCACTCAGTGAGCCGGTTTGGCCTAGCGGTAAGGCGTTAGGATGGTAAGCGGAAGGACCTCGGTTCGATACCGCTTCGGCTCTCCTTTCTCTTCAAAAAGGTTGTAGTTTGTGGACACTGTCCTGTGACTTTGTCCATCACTTCCTACTGAAACATTAAAATGGCTCTCATCGCTGCCCATCTTAATGCAGAAGTCATTCTGGTGGTGACAGTGTAGCGATAGGTATATAATCTCCCTCTCCCCCCACCTCCATAACCCCTTCCCCCCCTTCTCCCCGTCCCTAATAAGCCGTACGGTTTGTGTGGACGTTAAGCACCATGTTTACTAAAGCCAGCATATGGTTACATAAGTTTTATCTAGCTGTCTTGTTCATACCTCTGAGGATTAACGTACGTAGAGACAAAACCATGCAGTACACAAAAGGCTGCTAATCTACGGATATGGAAAAGCGAAAACTCATAATTATTGTACTGAAAAACAACGCTTCAGTCATTTTATAATTTCTTAGACTGGCCTTGCATTGCCGAGTTTATGAAAGAAACCCTTGAATTACCCTGCGCCAAATCTGTTAACAGTGGGAGATATCGGTACTTAAACGTGAACACGCTTATTTATGAGAGAAAAAAGTTGACTCTCGCGGACGTGGCTGGACTTTTCACGTACTATCGAGTAGAAAAGTTGAACCATGTCAATCGCGGATACGTGAAACAGCTAGCCTTTTCTAACCCAGAAAATAAAGGAACTCCATTTAGAAGCTTTAATCAGGACAAGGAAACGGAACCAGACCAATCGGCATAGCAAACCTGGCTCATTCATTAAGAAACACCTGTAACGAAACACAGTGAAAGGATTACAATACAATACAATACAACTTTATTGTCTGTATGCAGAGAAATTTGCTTTCTGTTACACGTCAAATATGGGGAAAGGCGTGACAGCTAGCCTACAGACCTGCAGCTACTCGCGGTCTGCCACAGTGCTAGCCTCTTCACACAATCGTTTGGCGCCAGATCTTGCAAGATCAAACCATTAGAAACACTGAAATTCATCAAAAACTGTAAACGTAAAGGATTAAATCGGTGACATTAGTACACCAAAAAATCCAGATCTGAGAAACTGCTGACTTTGTAGCTGGTGACGAGACTTCGCGACACTGACTATCAATAACCGCGAGAGGGCACTGCAGACATCCGAGAGTCGGTTCCAGAGAGTAGGTAGTAAGCAATCATGGTGCTTCACGTCTACTGAAACCGTATGGCTTATTGGGGACGTGGAAAAGGGAGGGATCGGGTCCTTGTGACCATGGGTAACTTGTCCGCGCGCTCCGACCCGCAAAGACCGAAGAGGCCGTCAGCCACCGGCAGAACGACGATGTTAAGGAGGTGGGGACCCCGCCAGTGGGAAGCAACTTGTGTACTCCGCTAATTGCTCTTTCAACAGCTGTGCGGAGCAAAGTCACAAAGACGGTGTCCGAAAATCAACTGTTAACAATAGCAATATACTTTATTAATCCCAGTGGGAAATTAAAGCTGTCGTTCGATCGCACAACGAAGAACATATCTCAATAATTCTAAATCATGAACTACACGCACATACACACTCTTAGACATACACCCCATTTCTCTCAATCTGCATACACTAATACGTAGTTATAGCAAACCCAAAATTACCTGGGATAATGCTTTCTCTGTGTCAAACCAAAACGTAAAAACTCTCAAATTAAATAAAAATCATTAGGTTGACACATCCCCAACCCTCCGTTAGAAACAGACGTCTTGACGCATGCGCACACTCAGTTAATGACTGGTATAATTTTCATTAAAAACTGACAGAGCCGAGGGTAAAAACGAGGCTTTATAACGGGTTGTAGTTGTTCTCGGAAGTAAAAATCTCCCACTCCTGTTCCTACGTCTGCTATCAAAGTAGTGTCTCATTGGATGTGTAGGGTCGTTTAATATTTGCATTAGTTTTCTGTACAGTCTCTTTTCGTGTAAAGTCTTAAAACTGTCCAGTGGCTTTCCCACAACATGACCTGCTTTTTTTAACGATCTTTTCCAACCTTCCTCTATCTAATTTTGAAATATCCCCACCCCAAACATAATACTACTACATATTACAGCATTATGAAAAGTTACTAGCATATCTGAATTTATTCCAAATGATCTCAGCTTTCTCATGCAATACATTCACGAGTTTACTTTTTCAGCACAGAGTTGATGTTCTCTTTCCAGTTCAAAAACCACACCTAAGTACTTATTTGTATCTACTCTCTCTACTGCTTCTCCTTTAATATAGACTGGTTTGGGGCAACTTTGATTCTTCCTAAAATCAGTGCACATCTATTTCGTTTTTTTTTTTGTTTTTTTTTTGAGGAACAACTCGCAGCAACGACTTGTTTTACGGAATCAGTATATTATATCTCGCAAATTAAAACTAGCACGTGACACGGGAGCTCAGGAGGTAGTGCGTCGGACTCGTGATTGAAAGGTATTGGGTTCGAGTCCCTGCAGGAGCGGCAGAAGAATTTTCTTCTCCAGGGTCAACTTTCTGTGCTGACTCTTATTTCGCTGGTGTCCGTTTCACCCCCGTGTTACCGCAGTAGCACGTAAAAGATCCCGGTCATTCTACCAGAAGCGCAGGTGGCAGGTTACATCTAAACACGCACACACATGAAGTATGTGGCTTTGCAAGTGACATGGCGCATGGTTGTATGGTGTACACAGAACGCGCCGAGACGGCAGCGCAGCAATTTCACGTGGTACCAGCCATGCCAGCACCGTTAAGCACGTACACCACTTCGGTGGAGATTCAAAAACGCGTTATAAAAAGCTAGTCACTCATGCAAAATCACGTGCAAGTGCAGTGAGTCTGCTCGAGAGCGGAGAATAGCGCTATATAAAAAAAAAAAAAAAAAAAAAAGCGACCAACAACACCATAGATAGGCTACTGTTAAACATTGCGTCAAGTTATGTTCCCTCGGCAAATTCCCACCATCTTGGGGACACATGCTAGAGTTCCGTACGTCCAGTTCATTTTCTGGATATCCCACGCCAAAAATACACAGGAAACCGGTTACGTTTTCCATATTTGTCGTTTGGTCCGTTATCAGTCAGACCAACACTGGAACTGTTTCAAAGACAACACTGGGAACAGCGAGACGAGACGGAGCGCACAGTGGCTTTCCCGAGCGCCGCGTATATATATATATATATATATATATATATATATATATATATATATAGATAGATAGATAGATAGATAGATATAGATATAGACAGAAAAACAAGGCTCTCTGTGACTCCTGGGCACCGCACCGTGCAGGAAGGACTTAGTATGGTGTCATGTAGAGAAGGTATACCTAGTAGTAGGAATCAGTCAAGCTAACCGGGCCTTGACGAAGCCCTTAAGGGCGAAAATTCGGAGTAAAAAGTTATAAAAAACAAACATGCTTGGACTTTGTTATACTCTCTCTCTCTCTCTCTCTCTCTCTCTCTCTCTCTCTCTCTCTCTCTCTCTCTCTCTCTCTCTCTCTCTCTCTCTCTCTCTATATATATATATATATATATATATATATCTCTTCTGGAACTGAACTGTGACTAATCCGAGGAACTGCAGCCTTCAGTCTTCTTGTTTGCCCGGTGACTACTAATCTGCTTCTGCAATTACTGGTATTATCCACACCTTAAAATAACCAAAGTCTTAACCCCAAGATTACTGCACGTTATCTTCATGTCAGGCCAGGTTCATGCAAATCTTACGAAAATGGTATGCGTGGTTTAATTATTCCACCGTAAACCAAACTGAGCCCATAGCTATTTTCAGTCTGACAGGAAGTGGTCTCAAACCCCAAAAAAATTCCCTGGCTTTAACTCATCGTGATAGTAAGATTTATTTGGCTGGATTTATCCACCGACCTGATATAACCGCACTGGTTGATTGGGCGTAAAACACCAACTTACTTACTTACTTAAATTCACTGCCAGGGATATTGCGTCCCTTATTTTCTGCGTTCCCAGTTCATGAGATCTTAGGACTGCGATCTTAGGATTTAATAATTATGTTTCTGCCTGGCATAATTCAAGGAGGAGAACTAGCTACGCGCACACCACGGTTACAGGACCACGTCCAGCCTACAAAATATCTACATACAACCTCAGACATAGTCATCTCAGAAATAATAATAATAATAATAATAATAATAATAATAATAATAATAATAATAATAAAAGAGGATTTCTAGAGCGCCCATCTACCACACAAGGTGGGAGCACAGGGCGCCTTCAGGGCCAAAGAGAGACGTTAGGGGCTTGCCGATACCGAAGATGTATTTATTCCATTAAACAAAATAGTAATTATGTAATCAGAATCATCATAAATTTCCTAAAACTGTTGTGTGTTTTTTTTATTATAAAGGAAACGGAATCGCTTTTAGTCACAGATCCATACCCTAACCCTCTAACACCCTACGCCCCCTCCCCCCCCCCAAAAAAACACAAAAACAAACACAAACAAACAAAAAACAGAGAAAAGAAAAGAAAAAGGAAAGAGAGTCATACGACTTTCGTATGAAAGACTCATTTGAAAAGAAAGGTCTAATAGTTCTTTGCTCGTTTCGCACGCTTAATCCTACTATCCTACTACTCTACGCATGCAAACGAACACAAACAAGGTGCAGATTGCATCGTTTTTGTGGGAGTGGCGAGAGGCTGGGAGGAAGGGGGGGGGGGGGGGGGGGGGGGGAGGGGAGTTAAAGGGGGCGAGAGGAAGCAACCTTTTGCAAGGCTTGTTGACAGCGCCAGACTGTTCGCTAGTCGCTTTTATTGGCCCGCGCTCGGAGTAATTAGGCGATCACTCTCGGTTTTTTTTCTTCTACATCTCTGTTCATTTGATGAGGTACGGATGGGTTGGGCTAATATCTGTGGCATAAGTTTTTTGTTTTTTGTTTTTTTGTTACTAATCTTTTGAGTCGTGGCAAGGTCACTGCTGACGTCAAACCCGAGATGACATGCTCTCAGTGTCACCGTACGTCAGCAGCACGGGGCCAGCTCAGGACGAGTATGTAGCGGAGGCACTTTCAGTACAGTGAGTGAACTTAAGAAAAACACCTTTGTTGGTGCTGTTGTTGTTGCAACGAAACCCATCCTAATCACGTTTTTAGCGAGTCGGAAGTAAAACCACCGAGTGGCGAAAGAATACCGGAAATGTTTTGCCGGACGTGGCACCGTAAAAAGGAAGAAGAAAAAGAAGAAGAAATAAAGCCCACAAAAACAGCAGCAGCAGCAGCAACAACAGCAGCAGCAGCAGCAGCAGCAGCAAGAACAACAACAACAACAACAACAACAACAACAACACACACAACACACACACACACACACACACACACACACACACACACACACTCTCTCTCTCTCTCTCTCTCTCTCTCTTCCAGCGGAATGCAGCTTTTTAGGACAGAGGGGTTCTACACAACAACAGCTATTCGAAATCCTTGGAGTCGCACTCTTCCAAAAGCTGTCACTTCACATGAGGCAGCGACTCTCCTTTGTACGGGACGACGACAGGCAAATTGTGGGTGCTAATGCTTGCGCCTGGTGTACTTGTGTGCTTCTGCGCATGCGGATAGCTTTTTGCGTGTACCGTGAAGCACGTGCGTACGTCATAGCCGCTTACCGCCATACCAGCGCACAGAACAGAACTAACTCTCACGACGGAGGGCAGAGAGTAAGGAACAACAATTAGTTCTTAAACGTCATGTCAACCACACAGGGTCACTTCAGGAAGAGAGAGAGAGAGAGAGAGAGAGAGAGAGAGAGAGAGAGAGAGAGAGAGAGAGAGACCTCACAGAGAGGCCTTACAAAATAGGTTCTCTTGATTCGCTTCCTGTTCCACGGTACACCTCAGTACTGAAACTGACGTCATTAGCAGACAGACATCTCTTTTAACGTCCCATGGGGCCCAAATTAGCTTTTAACTTTTGGGATTTCAGGGCCAGAGAGGGACGTTAGGG
>JABMCL010000932.1:30000-35000 GCA_018857735.1 Alviniconcha marisindica
TCACAAGATCTCTGAGGAGAGGAGGCAGAAGAAGAAGAAGAAGAAGAAGAAAAGAAGAAGAAGAAGAAGAAGAAGAGAAAGAAGAAAGACAGAAGAAGAAGAAGAAGAGGACACACACACAAACACACGGGCTCGCGCACGTACGAACAGCACGCACGCACGCTTGCCACACATACAGTGCACCGCATTTATATACATGCATATTATACACATTACCTGCCGCCTGCGCACACACGCGCACACACCATTGGAGAGAGAGAGAGAGAGAGAGAGAGAGAGAGAGACGAGAGAGAGACGAGAGGAGAGAGAGAGGAAGAGAGAGAGGACGAGAGAGAGAGAGAGAGAGGAGACGGAGAGAGAGAGAGGGAGAGGAGAGATTGATGATGATTGATTGATGATTGATTGAACTTTATTTCGCCAAGGAAATGGTTTAGACACGAATGCCTTGTCGACAAATTTGTCCTTGAAACAGGACAACCACACGGGACACTTCAGGTCGAGAGAGAAAGAGAGACTGAGGGTGATGAGGAGAGAGAGAGATGAGAGAGAGACCGGAGAGAGAGAGATGAGGAGGGAGAGGAGAGAGGAGAGAGAATGAGAGAGAGAGATGAGAGAGCACTAAGATAATTTGTTCTTAGCTGAAATCACACCAACCGGTAATCACTGAGAGTTTGAAAAGCTGTCATGGTGAAGTCATCTTTGTCCTGTCGTTTGATTAACTGAACCTGTCGTGAATATTCCAAAAACATCGCACAGAGTCTCAGCAGCTCTGGCAACCTGACTGAAATGTTTTGCGTGAGATATAAGTAAAGCACACTTAACTATAACAAACCCGGTAGTTTCTTTTGAAGACTCTTACAGACTGCGTTGGAAGGAAGCTGAAGGTCGCTTAGTTTGTATAGCGAAATACTTGCTTTAGAAGCAGAAAATTGCAGTTATGGTCACACAATATAATTATGTCCTTTTGACTCACACAGCTAACGATATACTAGTATAAAATGCAAGTTACTGTAATGATGTCAAGATAATTACTGTCTCTACATAAGTACTAATTATCAGCACATAATTAGTGTCTTCGTTCTTGGCTTTTTAGCGTCAGAATAATAATTACTAATGATTTTTCAAGCCGTGACAAGGATTGTTGTCAGACGTTTGGGTCACTTGAGACTGGGAAAGAGTGTGTCTGGTGCTTGCTATATAGACTAGACAGCGGGGATCTTGTACGCATAATTATACATCCCTGTCAGCACTTCCTTCTCAGCAATGGCCATAGATATAGTGTACGTACCACAATTTTTGAAACGACCAAACTCAATTTTAAACGTAATCAGTTGGAAACTCCGACACCATCCAGAGGGCAAGAGTTGAATTTGGCACAGTCCGTCAAAAGTCGGCTGCAGCAACTAGAAACATCAGTGAATTCCCCTCGCGTTCATTGGTTGTTCTTTGCGCATGCGTCGTCAATGATACTACATCAGCGGGCTCTCGTGCTGGGTCCAAAATGAGAGCCGGTTTGGCCTAGCGGTAAGGCGGTAGGCTGGTAAGCGGGAAAGGGCCTCGGGCCCATCCGCTTCGGGTTTTCCTTTCTCTTTAAAAGTTTGGTTTGTGGACAGGTTTTGACTTTTTCCCCCATTAATAAACATTAAAAAAGCTCTATCGATGCCCATCTTAATCAGAATCATTCTGGTGGTGCAGCGTAGGATAGGTATATAATCTCCCCCCCCCACCTCCATCCCCCCCCCCCCCCCCGTCCCTAATAAGCCTCATGGTTTCTGTGGACGTTAAGCACCATGTTTACTGGGTCCAACGGCTGATTTATTCATTATCTCAAGATTATTACTCATTATCTATATATAATTAGTGCATTTGAACGTTGATACTCAATTTCAAAGGCTTACTTGCGTCAAGAACAATAATTGTAATTATTTTAGAATATCGTGCTGCTTCCAACGGCCAGTTTACTTGCGTCAAAAGTATATAATTAGGCCCACATTTCTGTGCGAGAGACGGTTACAGTTATTGTATTAAACAGTTTTAAAAAAATGTAGTTATGGGTTTTTGTGCTTGTAAGTCGCCATACATTTGGATCAACTACATATATTATATGAGTTCATGTTCAGCCAATTATATCCGCAGACGGTTCGGGCGACAACAGGCTACTCTGTCCAATAGGGTCGAAGGGTGAGGCGTAACAGGCTAATACATTGTCTGCTGCAAGACCTAACTTCTGATGAGAATTAAGGGAACCTGCCAGCCGATACAGAAGTGTAGCTTTAAAAAAATGTTCACAATAGAGGGAAAACTCGGACGTCGACTGGTATAACTGGTACACGTGTAAGACAGTCTGTAGTGAGAGAGCCGGTCCTTCCAAATGACAGTTAATCCAATACAAGATTACCAACGACTGACCTCTGTCCACTGAGCTATCGGAGAAAGGCGACGCTTATTTCCGGAGCATTAAGCCGATACTCAAGGGAGAGCAGCATAGGGGAGGTTTTCGCGGGTAATGTTGCCGAAGTGGACCAGCAGAAATCAGTCTATTCCATCTTTTATCCAGGCAGCTATTGACTAGGGCAAGGGTAAATCCGTTTTTCAAGCACACACACACACCACGCACGCACGCACGCACGCACGCACGCTCGCACGCACGCACGCACGCACGCACGCACGCACGCATCGCACGCACGCACACACGCACGCACACACACCGCTGCTAGAACCTTCACGTCCGAAGGCTCTGCAGGTTATTTTGAGGACGTTAAAGCAAAAATCAACACTTTAGTGAGCAAGAAATAAAAACAGAAAAAAATCTATTGATTAAAACCTTTCTTTAAATACTAGAAAGAAAAAGAAAACTGCCCCAAAACGCACCCCCACTCCCCCAATCGAACAAACTTTGACTTTCTTTGATCAATTTTGAACAGCCCAGTATTCCAGATATTGAGATAAATAATAACATGATCTTGCTGTTCATATAGAACAGTAGCACCGACATGGCGGCTTAATTCTATAAAACCGTTTGCATATGTAGAAGAAAAATAAAAAGCGTTGTCCTGGTCTTTCTTCCATCAGAGCCGAATTTGGCAAACAGTAATCTTCCGAACAAAACTTACCCGTGTGCCCTTCTTGAAGTCGTAAGTATAACTAATCTTTTGACATCGTTTCAGCTTTGAGAGAGAGAGAGAGAGAGAGAGAGAGAGAGAGAGAGAGAGAGAGAGAAGGAAAAGAGAGAGAGGAGAGAAGAGAGAGAGAGAGAGAGAGAGAGAAGACAGACAGACAGACAGACAGACAGACAGAAAAAGACAGACAGACAGACAGACAGATCAGAGAGAGAGAGGGGGGGGAGAGGAGAGAGAGGGGGAGGAGGGAGAGAGAGTGAGAGGAGAGAGAGAGAGGAGGAGAGAGAGAGAGAGAGAGAGAGAGAGAAGAGAGAGAGAGAGAGAGAGAGAGAGAGGAGAGAGAGAGAGAGAGAGAGGAGAGAGAGAGAGACACACACACACACACACACAACACACACACACACACACACACACACACACACACACAGACTCACAGACAGACACACAGACAGACACAAAGACCCACAGACACACAGGAGAGAGAGGAGAGGAGAGAAGAAGAGAGGAGAAGAGAGAGAGAGAAGAGAGAGAGAGAGAGAGAGAGAGAGGAGAGAGATAAGAGAGGAGAAGAAGAGAGGAGCCATTGACAGGACAACGCCGTTGCTACAGATCTAGTAACAGAAGAGGAGAGAGAGAGAGAGAGAGGAGAGAGAGAGAGAGAGAGAGAGAGAGAGAGAGAGAGAGAGAGAGAGAGAGAGAGAGAGAGAGAGAGACAGAGAGAGAGACAGAGAGAGAGAGACAGAGACAGACAGACAGACAGACAGACAGACAGAAGAAGAAAAAGAAGGAGGAAGAAAACCTAGTTTGAAATTTTTTCCCTTATTTTCCCCTAGAACTGACCATTGCAACAACTTTTCAGTTAGACTTCTGAGATTACCATGCAGAAATAACTAAACCCAAAGGAATCATCCCTCTTCAAACAATTAAGTTTCGTCCAACAAGGGACCAAAATAAAATCTTTTAAACAAACATAATTGTCGTTTACCCCACCCCCCTCCCAAATATTTAGTTGGATCTGTTTTCTTTTTAAGATTGGTCTCAATGAAACATTCAGATGACAAAACCTACTTCTTTTTTGTGGAACAATTATAAGATGACTTTTTGGACACCACCATCACAAACGCTTGTTTTATGAGCTCATTACCTCATTGTATTTTCTTTTCCCAGGCTTCATTTTGAGGTCATCAGAATATCCTTGACGTCACTGGCAGAAGACCAGGAAGCTGTCAGTTTTGCGTACAGGTCGCTGAAGAAATGTATGACAATAGCAATCATTTTTGTCACCGATTTTCAAACATGTCTATTTTGGTGACGTATTGCAGTGTCCTATTTAAAAATTAAAAAAAACTCCACGAGAAGATATGTGGTCTACTAGGTTATCTCCAGTAGAATTTTGACTAATAATGACTGGTACGTTTTCGGTAAAATTAGCAGGCAGCTTTTTGATAAGAAGAAGAAGAAAAAAGAAAAGAAAAAAGCATCAGACAATCATAGCTGAAATAAGTAACATTCCTATAAAAATATAAAAATAAAAATCTCCAAATCTGAGAAGAAACCGAACGAGGACCAGAGCGCTCGTGCAGAATCCATACACAAGGGAGCTAATTAGCACACGAAATACGTAACACAATTGTGTTACTAATTTCGACACTAAAAAGTTCGAATCTTAGGAATAAAAAATAATAAAGGAGCGCTCGCATACCACACAAGGGAGCACAGCCGCACAAAACACACACACACACACACACACACACACCACACACACACACACACACACACAACACACACACACACACAACACACACACGCGCACCACGCGCACGCCGCACACACACACACACACACACACACACACACACACACCACACACACACACACACA
>JABMCL010000932.1:37500-42500 GCA_018857735.1 Alviniconcha marisindica
CTCCGAGCTCTCTTTTTTGTTTTTGTTGTTGTTGTTGCTTTTGTCCAACAAACTCAAGCTGAATGATGATTTTTAGAGACTATTTTTTACTGCTAGGAATGTTGCTAAAGCGCATAGTGGCATGGATAAGTGAAAGCATTCTGTCGATGCTGTGATACTTGTATATTGATTAATACTGTATACCTTTACACATTGCGATGATTTTTTCTCTTGTTTGTTTGCTACTATTATTGTTTTATGGGCCATGAAAAAAGTTTGGTTTGAACCCGAGGGGGGCGGGAGAATGTTCTTCTCCAGGGTCAACACACACACACCACACACACACACACACACACACACACACCCCACCACACAAACCCCACACACACACCCACACACACACAAAACACACACACACACAACACACACCAAACACACACACACACAAAAACACCCCACACACACACACACACCCCACACACACACACACACACAACCCCAAAAAAACCCACACCTACAACACACACACACACCAACACCACACAACACACACACACACACACACCACCCCGCCCCCACCCCACACCACACAAAAACACACACACAAAAACCCCACACCCACACACACACCACACACAAAACACACACACACACACACACACACACCAAAAACACACACGCACGCACACCATACCAAAACCCCACACACACACCACACACACCACAACACAACACACACACACACCACACCAACCCCACACACACCCACACACACACACACATCACACACACAACACACACACACCACACCACACACACACACACAACACCCCCCACACAAATAAAAAACACGTGGGCCCCAAACACACACACACACCTTCACACACACACCACCACAACACACACACCCACACACACAACACACACACCACCAAAACACAACACACCCCACACACACACACACACAACACACACACACACACCAACACCACACACACCACCCACCAACACACCAACCCCCACCACACCACACCCCCACACACACACCACCCAGAACACAGCACCCACACCCCACACACCCCAAACCACCACCACCACCCCAAAAACCACCACCCCACCCACAACACCACGCCCCACGCCCCCGCCGCACACACACACACCACACACCCAACCCCCCACACCCAAAACACAACACCACAACACACACACACACACACACACACGCACGCCACACCCACACACACCACACAAAAAAACCACAACCACACCCCCCCACGCACGCACGCCGCACGCACGCACGCCCCACCACGCACGCACACACACAACACACAAACCCCCACACACACTCTTTTTATATTGGCAGTAATAGGCCCACCAAACAAACCCCCCCGGGCATCCACACTAAAAACCCAAAAATTGCCGAGCCCAACGGCCTCACCTCCGACGGAAACGGCGGGGAAACCGGACCTCCCGAAACCGGAAGCGAATCACAGCGTCGTAAGTAGCCCACATAACGCCACGGTCGGACCCTCTTCCGGCAGGCACCCTTGTCCTATTCCCAGTAGTCTTGACTTACATGGGCCGGAGAGGGCTGAGGGGGCCGGTTTCTGACCTTCTCTCCGCGCCACACACACGTGTCTTTCTTACAAGGGAGGACGGGCGGTGGTGGGGGGTGGGGCTGGGTGGATGGGGTGGGGGGTGGGGGGGGGGGGGGGGGGGAGGGGTGAGGGGCGGGGTGAGGAGTGGAGTGGAGAGGGTTTAGCGTGGGACGGGGTTAGACTGTGCAGAGAGCATGAAGATAAGGGGAGGGAGGAGTGGAGAGGGTTTTTAGCGTGGGACGGGGTTAGACTGTGCAGAGAGCATGAAGATAAGGGAGGGAGGAGTGGAGAGGGTTTAGCGTGGGACGGGGTTAGACTGTGCAGAGAGCATGAAGATAAGGGGGGAGGAGTGGAGAGGGTTTAGCGTGGGACAGGGTTAGACTGTGCAGAGAGCATGAAGATAAGGGAGGGAGGAGTGGAGAGGGTTTAGCGTGGGACAGGGTTAGACTGTGCAGAGAGCATGAAGATAAGGGAGGGAGGAGTGGAGAGGGTTTAGCGTGGGACAGGGTTAGACTGTGCAGAGAGTATGAAAAATGAACCAGACAGTTACATAATATATCTACTTAATACATTAATGATAATTATGTGGTGTTTTTATAACGCCCGCTCCAGAAAAGCTCCAAATGGTTTTCAATTTCCAAAGAAACTACTTATTACCGTCAACACGTACTTTTCGTTGTTAACATTTTGTTGGTCTATTCTTGTGCCATCACTGCATGTACATGTAGAACGCGCGTTATGCTCATATATATATATACGTTCCTCCAAACTCTGCCATAATTAGTTACGCCACTGAAGGGGCACTCTTTATCTCCGCGCAGCTGTCCCCCGAAGCTGTCAACACCCGCCGAAAGGTTTGGGTACTAATACGTTGTGAAAGCTACATATACCGTCGAAGCACGTGCAAAAAGAAAAGAAAAGAAGGGTTCCCTCTCGATTCAAACGAGTTTGATTTGATTTGTGATGGTGAAAGCAATGTGGACGGCTATAAAACAAAAACAGAAAACCAAAAAGAACAAAGCAAACAAACAAACAAAAACGGAGAGAAAAAAAACCCCGTCTGATACAGTCTGAGTTATCTGTTATAAACTTACTGCTATATGACCACCAACAAAAAGATGTCAGCTAGCTGGCAGTTTTCAAAGACATATTTCTAAACCAATCATGGCAGCTGGAGGAAGTATGTTGTATTAGACCAGTGCTTGGAGTTTGTAGCGATGGGTCTTTCTCGTCTTTTCAAGGAAGTTCGTTAAGCGCTTCCTTTTTCTACGCCTCTCTTTGGCAGTAAATCAGTCAGTTAAAACAACCTGACAAAAAGGAAGACACCATCTCTAACGCTACTCGGGCTAGTCGCCCAGCATCAGTTTGACCCAGTCTAAGCTTCGCACGCAACAGGTCGTCAGCGCAGATTGACCTAGTCTCAGCATCTCTATGTAGGTCGGTCGATGATTCAGCCTGCTTTCTGCGGCAGAGACTGGGTCGCAAAATGGGTTCGTTTTGTTCCGTGTCCACGCAACGCCACGGAGATTCCAAAACAGCTATATAATACTGACTGGAGTGCTGTTCCTAGTTGCTACCCCCCCCCCCCCCCCCCCCCCCCCCCCCCCCCCCCCCCCCCCCCCCCCGCCCGTGTCCTTGCTCACCTCCCTCCCTCCACTCTCCATCTCTGTCTGGGCTTACTCGTCGACTGACGTAGTTGTCCATTTTCGTCAAATGTTTTGCAGGAAGCGTCGCCGCTGGTGTACTTTCGTGTTCCATTAGTGCATATTGACTTGCGTGATGACATTCAGCGACTTGCGCTGGATTTCGACATCGGAGTAAACGCTGTCGGTGTCAGTGATGTCAATCTGTGTTCTTTTGCAAATTGCAGTGTTCATTTCTTTCTTTCTTTTCTTTTTTTTCTTTTGTTTGCTTGTTTGTTTGTTTGTTTCTTTCTTTCTTTCTTCCTTCCTTTCTGTCTTTCTTTCTTTCTTCCTTTCTGTCTTGCTTTCTTTCCTTTTTCTTCTTTCATTTTTCCTTTCATTCATTCTTTCTTTCTTTCTTTCCCGCACTGGTTGACTGGGCGTAAAACACCAATTTACTTACTTACTTATTTCTTTCATTCGTGTGTGTGTGTGTGTGTGTGTGTGTGTGTGTGTGTGTGTGTGTGTGTGTGTGTGTGTGTGTGTGTGTGTGTGTGTGTGTGTGTGTGTGTGTGTGTGTGTGTGTGTGTGTGTGTGTGTGTGTGTGTGTGTGTGTGGTTGTCAGACTGTGTGTGCTGGCATCGTGTGTGTGTGGTAGTAGATGTCGTACCCGAGAATGTGAAGGTGAGTTGACAACTTCGAGTAGAGAAAGAGAAGAGAGAGAGAGAAGAGAGAGAGAGAGAGAGAGAAGAGAGAGAGAGAGAGGAGGGAGGAGAGAGAGGAGAGAGAGAGAGAGAGAGAGAAGAGAGAACCTAGGACCGAGATAAAACCAGACGTTTCAGAGAAGTTGGAAATTAATTGTACATGCTCTATTCCACATTTCACTCACGTACACGCAAAGATCTTCGGGAAATAATTTCAAAGTCAGATCGAATTATGTCTGCCACGACTGGAAGACATCAATTTCCTACACTCCGTCACCGGCAGACGGGTAAGAGGGAATGGAGCAGGGGCAGAGGGTGGTGGTGGTGAAGCGGGCGGGTGGGGGGGGGGGGGGGGGGTGGGGGCGCGGGTGAGGTTGCGAGAGGTGATATTAGGTCACTGGAGCAAGGGATGTTCTAGCAATTTTTCCTCTTGAGAATAGGCAACTATCTGGAATCCTTTAATGTCTTCCGTTTTTTGTTTTTGTTTTTCTTCTCCCTCCCAAACCCGATCGCGGAATAAACTCACATTAAACCGGCTAACCATCATTGCCCAATGCTCCCCGTGGCAGTCATTATTTAAAAACTGTCCTGACAACTATCCTGACAACGGGCGGGGGGGGGGGGGGGGTGGGGGGGGGGGGCTGGGAATAAGCGGCGAGAACACCACACAGACGCATGAATTGGACCTTCGCCCAAAACACACACACACACACACACACACAACAAAACACACAAAAACACACACACACACCCCCACACCCCCCACACACAACACACCACACACATCACACGCAACACACGTAGCACACACCACCACACACACACACACACCACCACCACCAACAAAACCAACAACACACACACACATCCACACAACACACACACACACACACACACACACACACACACACACACACACACACACACACACACACACACACACACACACACACACACACACACACACACACACACACACACACCACACACATACACCACATCACACAATTTGGACACCGCCATCTCTGCCCAACACCACACACAACACACAACACACACACACACACACACACACACAACACACAACACACACACAC
>JABMCL010000932.1:47500-50000 GCA_018857735.1 Alviniconcha marisindica
AAGTGAAATTAACCCTCAAAGACCCGAGCACCCTTCCATTAGAGATAAAATGGTTAAACTTGGTGTGGAAGCATAAACTGGCCCCAATACCTCATTTTACATACCCCCCTTTTAGTATGGCTGAGAAGCCGGTCTAAAGTGCACAGAAAATGGGTTTCGAAAAGAACTGCTGAACAGGATTTGCTGACCAAACTTTCATCTCCACTATCAAAGGAGCAGGTACACATCATACGTCCTTCCAAATGCTGCACAATTTGAAGATACAGCCATTAGAATATCACCCCATTTTAGAATAGAGTAACATACGAAGAAGCAAATTTGCATCTCGTGTCAAGTATTATTTCCCAGAATATGATTACATTTCTAACTGAGCATGAATGAAAGCGTAGTAACGTTTCCCATCCGTATTGAGCACCATTGGAAGATGTTGCCATTTGAAAATATATTTATTTAGAATGAGGAATGGAAAATCACTTTTGCTTTTTGACAACATACATTACCTATACTGTAAAGGGAATGTATAGCAAGAACTGTAAATCTGTCCATCATCTCATGCACCATTTGAAAATAAAGCCATCTGACAGTCATGTGCCAGATATTCTTCATTTGAAGTCTCACTTCATGTTACTGAAGTAAACCGAATATTGAAATCTGTGAAATCAGTGCGCAATTTACTCCAGGTCGTTAGCTTCCACAATCAGATGCCAGGTATTCTTCATGCAAAAATAAATCACAGTATGGGACAGGCTGATCTCATTATTTGAGCATTCATTCATCGGAAGTCTCACCTTGTCTCACATGCTCAAACGCAGTATCAACTGAAGGATGGTAAGCATGTGTCGCTGCTTAGCAGCGGCAACCTGACACGTGTACTCGCTTGTCCGTGGAAGTCTAGTAATTAAACTTGCAGTGTTTTTGGTGCTTGCATAAAGAAGCACAGCATTTGATTAAATGATCACAGTTTATCAGCACCAGACACACGCACGCACGCAACGCACGCACGCACGCACGCACGCACGCACGCACGCACGCACGCACGCACACGCACACACACACACACACACACACACACACACACACACGCAAACACAAACACATGCTGAACATATATTTCAGTCTAATGTCTAATGGTTTCTTGCACAGCAAGCGGACATTTTTGTAACAAAGTAAAGTGCACATTGTAATTTGTAATTCAACAGCTTAAGATAAAGAACAGACACTGGGTATTATACTATTAATCAAACGCAGAAACAAATGGAACTTACGTCAAAGAAAAATGAAAACAAAAAATGAAAAGAAGAAGAAGAAGAATGATTATAGGTTTAATATATATATACAGATCTCAAGAGATTATTACTCAGTTTACTCGTGTGTGTGTGTTACCCCCGGGCGCGCCAGTAGATGCGTGCGTGCGTGCGTGCGTGCGTGCGTGCGTGCGTGTGTGTGTGTGTGTGTGTGTGTGTTTCAAGCAACTATAAAACAGACGGTTGTTTGACACGAAAGCGACGAAAGAAAAGAAAGGTAGGACAGAGCTTTCGGTTGTCGCCAAGATGGAGTGTGAACTCGCACGAGACTCATCATTCCTGTAGTTTGGGGACCCATCAGTGCCTCCCCAGACTTAAGTTAGTTAGTTAGTTAGTGGTTGGATTTCCCATTTCCAAAGTTGTGGTCTGTGGATGCTGTCTTAATTGTGACTAGTTATTTAGTTCTTGGATCTCCCACCTCAAAAGTTGTGGTCTGTGGACACTGTCTTAATTGTGACTATGTCCTTCAAAAGTAAACGAAACATTAAAATGACTCTCAACGCTGCACATCTTAATGCAGGAGTCATTCTGGTGGTGACAGTGTAGCGTTCGGTATAGTCTACCCCTTCCCCCACCTCCTGGGATCTCGGTCCCCGCCAGTACCTCTTCGGAGATAACTAGGTTTAAACAGGTCTAACCACGTGCACAGAAAGTGCATGGAAATAACGTGTCATGTTAGCTAAGACATATATGAATAGGATACTGCAGTGCAGAGTAACACTGGACATTATCATGGATTGTTGTAGCACGCTAACCTAACAAATCATTTGACTGAGGAGCCCTCTTTTCTTCTTCTTCTTCTTCTTCTTCTTCTTCTTCTTCTTCTTCTTCTTCTTCATCATCATCATCATCATCATCATCATCATCTTCTTCTTCTTCTTCTTCCTCCTCCACCTCCTCCTCTTTCTCTTCTTCTTCTTCTTACTGGAATTATCATCACTGAAAAAATTCTCAATTTCAATCATTTTGTAGCAGCAGCAGCAACAGTAGGAATGTTTGGCTCTTTCCAGTTCGAGACACTCAGACCAACTCTGTATATAGCTAACTAGTTCAAAGTCTACATTAATTCACTTCTGGGAGACAAGGAGGAGCGCAGATGTGCCTTACGAACGCATTGACCTCAGCTGGCTAAACTGTGGTGAACTCATCTTTGATCAGTGAAGATGTCCCTAGCGAAATTTATTAACACCTAGCCC
>JABMCL010000932.1:55000-57500 GCA_018857735.1 Alviniconcha marisindica
AGAGAAAAAGAAAAAAAGAAAAAAAAAGAAAAAAAAGGAGTATAATATGGAGAGAACGAGAACACACACAGGTCAACAGGTGTAGTTTTAGGTATATGATACGTTTTGTGTCAGATCAGTTAAATGACGTTCACAGGAAAGCGTAGGTTTTGCACGACCTCCTGCTGACGTCAGCCTAAACGAGGGAAACAGGGGACTGGAGTCAGTGTGACAGTAATGCTTGCTGTGTGCGTCACCATCCCCCCCCCACTGGCGCTCCGAGGCATCATAACGATGCTCTGCCGGTGTTGTTGACTTCGTCTGTCGTCACTTGTTCTCACCGTCCCCCTCCTTCCCGGTCTCAGGTCAACAGATCGTTAAATCAATAGCCCCCGGTGTCTCGGTAGTGTCAGGCTGACTTAGCGAAGGCAAGTAGTGGTGCCGTGGATTATTTAATAGGCATGGTCCATAGGCACTCCAATAATTATGAGACGCGGTTACAGAGTATATACACACCTCATGCACTTTCTTCTTCTTCTTCTTTATTTGGATTTTTTTTAAATCTATTTTTTTAAATATATATTAGGAGTGTGCATGATTATGTAGTTGCACTGCTTTTAAGTCTGTGCATCTACAACCTGGCAAAGTGAACCCTGTATCTTACAATCGATTTACACATTGCTACGAACGACTGGGGTTAAACTCCGAGGAGAATTATTACATGGGGTGGGGAACCGTGTCCTTTATTGTGGAGAGCGTATGGTCAGTGGGTGATGACAGTGACCTCAGCCAGAAGAAAGATGAGCTAGGGCTGAGATTCGAACCCGTCAGCATACATAGCAGGTTAAAGAAAAAAAGAAGAAAGCTATCATCTGACCTAATCCAAGCTATAAGGATGAAAAAATTGGCAGCCTGGGGATATCAGCAGAAGAACCTCAGTTGATTTTGTTTTTTGTTTTGTTTTTGGCATTTCGGACTGATTTCATTGCTCATCAAACTTCCTAATTGCATTCTGATATAATGACAATGCGCACGTTTTTATCGCCAAAATAATAGCATTTTTTGGTGTGTTTTTTAAACGGCAAGAGACATTGACATAGAAGCAAAATGACATAAACAGGGCTTCACTCACACACATTGCAAAAGACAACATAGAAAAGAGACAAAAACAGGACATCGTCCCCTCCCCCCCCCCCCCCCCCACACACACACATTCATACACACACATTGCAAAATATATGTCACAACACACACACACACACACACACACACACACACACACACACACACACACACACACACACACACACACACACACACACACACACACACACACACACATTTGCACATACACACACACTCTCTCTCTCTTTCTAGCTCCTGGGACATTAATTGTTGAATTGTTCACAACAGCACTACCATCGCGGATAGATGAAGAAAATGAAAAAGAAAGAGGAAGTGAAACTGTGTATGTATTTTACTTATATTTAATTTACTAGTTTCTATTAAGTTGCAAACACCCTAATTTCCTTTAGGATCAATACAATATTTTTGTATCATATTACAAGTTGTTGTAGGAGGAGAGTAATGAGGGGGAGAAGCCAGAAAAGCACACCAACAACGAAAACAAAAAGCAAACAAACAAATAAACAAACGCAAAACAACGTCGCCGTCAACAGCAGCTATTTCACAATTGTGTCTAGGGAGCAGCTGTTGTGTTGAGCTACAATGCGTCGGTGTATAGAGAGTACAGCCTTAGTCACCGTTCGACCTTTTGCCAATCATTCAGTTTGAGAATGCCTTGGCCGCGTTTTGGCGTCGGTGTCATTGAAAAACAACGGAGGGTGGGGATTCATTGTGACGGCGATGTTTACGGCGTGAGTCACCCATGACCCGTCGTCTTTCCGATCTGGCCTGAAGGCGTCGTGATTCACGTGCTGCGTCGTTGTTTTGGTTTGGTTGGTTAAACGTGTTCAACGCCGAGTTGTGTCCGAAGGGCTAGGTATAGCCTACCGGCATGGGCCGAGATCCCAGGAGGTGGGGGAAGAGGGAGATTATACCTAACGCTACACTGTCACCACCAGGATGACACGTGGCCTTAAGATGGGCAGCGGTGAGAGACATTTTAATGATTCATTAATTGTGAGGGACAAAGTCACAATTAAGACAGTGTCCACAGACTACAACTTTTGAAGACAGAGGAGACCCGAAGCGGGAACAAAACCGAGGTCCTTCTGCTTGCCAGCCTATCGCCTATTATAATGACCTCAAGGCCGAACCGGCTCACACGACGTTGTCTTGATGATGTAGAACTTCATGTCCTCGGATGTCGGTTGACATATTAGGGACAAACTGTGACCAGTGCCGAAGCACGGTTCAGTGTTGCTTTACGTCCACAGAAACCGTAAGGCTCATTGGGACGGAAAGCCCAGGACGGCGGCCTCGACTTTCACACAGCTCCGGAACTCTGACGTTGTCTTCTACCCAGCTTGATTCTTATCGCCCTCTCAGTTTCTTCCCG
>JABMCL010000932.1:65000-70000 GCA_018857735.1 Alviniconcha marisindica
TGTGTGTGTGTGTGTGTGTGTGTGTGTGTGTGTGTGTGTGTGTGTGTGTGTGTGTGTGTGTGTGTGTGTGTGTGTGTGTGTGTGTATGATTCAAAATCAGAATCAGAATTACAAAAATTATACTAATATCACAGAAAGAAATGGTTTATAAGAGAAAGTATTAGGATTGCATTTCATTATACACCATATCAAAACAAACTACGTTTGATATGATAGAAATGATCAGTTTTCTCACTGTTTCATAGTCGTTACTTTACTGTTTAAGCACCACAGGCATATACACATTTTGCGACACTTACAAAGATACACCGGCAATCAATGGAAATCGAAACCGAAAGCTGAAGTCATTTTTCAGTCTGCTAGTTCAGTTTCAGTTTCTGTTTCTATTGACTGAAAGATGTTTGCATTGACAAGGCAATTATCGATAAATAAAAAAATCAATAAAAAAATCAACAATAGCTTGTCAAGATAATTGTATGGGTTGTTTTCATCTGGCCGTGACGGCCGTGGACCACACGTGACTGGTGTCTTGTGCTGGTGATGCAGCATTGGGCGGTGAATGGGTTCATTGAGTCTCCTAAAAAGTGACCTCCCTCACCTATTTCCAAAGGATTTAATGTCTTAAGAAAGATTGAAACATATAAAAGATTCAAAAGAACGCTATTTATTAGAACAAAGCACACCATGCGAATTTTCGTAGTAATCCAATTTTCCAAGCTACAAAACAAAAGTTAAAAGACAATTAAACAGCGCAGAAACGATGACAAATGAGACGGAGCGCTAATTAAGATCGTTCAGCAAAATGAACACCCGCTGCTATGCTGTTGACACCAACAAAACAAGCAGCCATCTACAGACTGCTCCTTTTCCACACTGAGGAACTTGTTTTTGGTTTTTGGCTTACACCCAATCAACCTTTTCCCCAAGGACAATGGCAGGCTAGAATAACAGAGATGACACGTGCAGCACAGTCTTTGTGTGTGTGTGTGTGTGTGTGTGTGTGTGTGTGTGTGTGTGTGTGTGTTGTGTGTGTGTGTGTGTGTGTGTGTGTGTGTGTGTGTGTGTGTGTGTGTGTGTGTGTGTGTGTTGGCGATTATAGCCGAACTGAGTCATGGAAATGTATTTTGTCAAGATCAATGCATACGTCAGTAAGACGTACATTATTGCATTAATCCTAACTGAACGATCTTTGTCTCAGCCTGCTCCAGCAATATCTGTGGGACACACGTACTGCAGTCGATATGGCTGACGTCAACATACAACTGTTCTCTGCCAGCAGGGTGACCAGAAGACAAGAGGAGCATAAAGACTGTACCAAGAGAGAACAAGTCACCAGATAAGTGCTCTTTAACTCGTTCTTTCCACATACCCTTAGTAAGTGGAACCAACTTCCATCAGCGTCTCTGGGAGCGTTCTAGTCCGGTCTAAACAGCTGCAGCCGGACTCTGTACAGCTCCTCAATTGTCATGTTGTAAATAACTTTCCATTTTAAACAGAGTAGGCACTTCGTAAGCTAGACAACCTTTTTGAAAGTTTTCAAAGAACAGGGATAAAGTTAGAACTTAATCCTTCTTCTGTGACCAACAAATTTTACACAAAGCAGAATCTGTTTTGAAAAACAACAACAACCACAACCACAACAACAACAACAACTACTACTACTATTACTACAACAACAACGACAACAACAGCAAACCTGAGTATGCCCTGTATTGGGAGTTCGGACGCTTGCCCCTTGGGCGCCTGCTCGGATCTCTAGCGCGCAAAACTAACAGAAGAGGAAGAGCTTTTATTCCCACTGCAGTTCGAGTCCTTAACAGGGCGTGATCAGACCTCTGAGCCAGTCTTAACCATTGTGCATGGCTTTACTGGGGTAACTGTCTGATTAGGTCTGAGCGGTGTGTATGGATCAAGCGATGTGTGAGTGTGTCTGCTTGATGACAGCAGTGGTGTGTGTATGTAGGCTGAGTGAGGAGTGTGTGGGTGTGGGGGTGTGGGGGTGTATGTGTGTGGGTGTGGGTGTGTATGTGTGTGGGTGTCCGGGGGAGGTGGCAAGAGGGATATGTTTTCTGCTGTGATAATTTGCAATATGGATTATTATTATTTTTAAATCCAGTACGTCTGTTTACTATTAGCAGTCTGAATGCTATTTACGTTGCTCTAAATTAATGAGCCTTTAGTAGTTCGTTGAACTGTCCGGTGACGGGTGATTAAAGTCTGTTGGCCTGGCTTGACTTGACAAAAGACTCCACTTTTGAACCAGTAACGTTTCCTGTTGACCAGTTTCTATACACGACAGAAGAAGAAGATCAAGAATGTTTCTGGTCCCCGTCGCAGAATTCTGCTGGCAGAGATAATTCACTACTATGTCCTTCTGTGTTGTATACGAATGATAATTTTGAAAGTGCTGGAAGAGGAGGAAACTAATTATTTAACCTCGATAACCTGTAACCGGCAAGGTGTGTATTGTGTGTGTGGGGGGGGGGGGGGGGAGGCAGAAAAGAGAAAGACAAGAGGAGAGAGAGAGAGAGAGAGAGAGAGAGAGAGAGAGAGAGAGAGAGAGAGAGAGAGAGAGAGAGAAGAGAGAGAGAGAGAGAGAGGAGAGAGAGAGAGAGACGAAACGAACGAACGAACGAAAGGTTTATTGAACTAGGCCGTCTGCCCATGTCAAACAGGGAGGTGGGGGGTGGAGGGACATTTTTTGTGCATAAACAATCTTAGCATCAAAACATTCCAACAGAGATTCTCTCCCTACACACACACACGCACACACGCACGTACCTACGCACGCATTCACGCAAACTCGAGCACACTCACACACGCGCGCACCCATACTCGCGCGCGCGCGCGCGCTCTCACACACACACACACACACACACACACACACACACACACACACACACACACACAAATATATATACACACGCGAGTGCCCTTGGAAGCACAAAAATGAGGGACAAAAGTAAACAGCAATACAAAAGCATGTGGCTCACAATACCCGATCAAGCTAGGATCGCGTTGCTAATAATATTGGCTCTTAGCTCGAAGGCCTTGGAAATATAGATTGCAAGTGGAAAGGATAGTCTTGTATCTGCTAACAGGATTGCCACCTTAAAAGCAGAAGGGCGGTTATAAAACTTAGAAGGCAAATAAGTTTCTCTTAGCGTTTTATATTTTGGGCATACTAACAAAAAATGAATTTCTGATTCGTTGGTGTCGCAAAATGGACAGGTAAAAATGTCTGGTGTTTTTTTGTGAATATCGCAGACGATGTGTTTTTAAAGGGGATACGCCTAGTCTGAATCTGACCAAATGCTTTCTTAAAACAGCTTTTTTAACAGTAAACAAATAATCTGCAAAAATGTGGAATAGAAGGCAAGACGATCCTTTGAAGCCATGGCACTGTACCAGTCTTGAAGACAGCAGTCAATTAATCGCTGTCTAAACTCGCACAAAAATCTTTTCGTCTTACAGACTCCCTGGCTTTCTCAAACGAATCCGAAGCCGTATCGATTCAATGTAAAACAAACATAAGAAACCCAGTTATTCTTGTTCTTACAATGTAAGTCATAAAGCATTTTGTATGATTTGGAAGGGAGGCGGTTGTCTGGCATTCTTACAAGGTTCAGCCAATATTTAATACATCTTGTGTATGTGTTAACATAAAGAGGATATCTACCGGTTTCCTCATAAACTAGTGCGCTTGGTGTTCTTGTGCTAACATTCAAAAATCGTTTGATAGCAAACAGATGTACTCTTTCAATTATACTATAGTCAGCCATAATTCCCCAAACCTCAGACCCATAGGTTAGCATTGGTTGGATTTGGCAATCAAATAGCTTAAAGAACAGTTTCGGACATTGCTCTCCCAGCCTCCACAGTAGTCTAAGAATACCCAGTGCACCTTTCCTGGCTCCGTCGGACATATCTTTAAGCGCATACGGAAATGTTAAGCCAGTGGAAAATATTATACCTAAGTATTTGTAGTGGTTAACAATTTTCAGTTTCATACCGTCATAAAACCATTTCTCTGTAGCAGCTATGTATCCGCCGTTTCTAAAAATAACTACTTGGGATTTTTCAAAGTTAACAACAAGGTGAAATATTTTTGCCGTGTCCCTTAGCACATTGAGCTGTTGTTGGAGGCCAACAATGGTGTTAGACAGGAGAACAACATCATCTGCAAAAAGCATAATCAAAATTTGTAGGATATCTGGTGATAGTGTGATACCGTGTTTGCCTTTTAGAACAATTTCGTTGGCAAGTTCGTTAATGAGAAGGGAGAACAAAATTGGGCTACAGCTGTCCCCTTGTTTGAGGCCTCGACTATACATATGAATGCTTCAGTGAGATCACCACCTACTCGAACTCTGGCCTTAACAACTTCATACATACTTTTGACTGCCTTATACGTTTTACCTCTGATACCATTTTTCTTGAGAATTAACCATAGAGTATTCCTATCAGTTAAGTGAAATGCTTTCTTAAAATCAATAAAACAAACGTATAATTTCCCATGGTTAAGGAGTTGTTTCTGTAGCAAAGCTAAGAGCGTGAATACATGGTCGATTGTACTATAGCCTTGTCTGAAGCCAGCTTGTGCTTCACTTAGCATTTTCTTGTCTCCAATCCATTGAGTGAGACGCTTATTTAAAATATAGCTATATAATTTACCACCCCATTTAGCAATGATATTCCTCTATAGTTATTGGGAGAATTAACGTCACCTTTTTTGTATATTGGAAGGATAACCGATTCAGACCATTCGGAAGGAAACGTACCTGTATTAAATAATTTATTGAAGGATAATTCTTTTCAAAGCTGGAGTACAACACAATAATCATACTCTACATGAATTTGCTTGACGAATCTAGCAAACTTTTTCTTAACCAGTAAAGCAGCACCACCCGAGAGACGCCCTGTTGGAGCGTCGGTGAGTTTTATACCTGGAGAGACAAAAACAGTATACAAAGGAAACAGGTGGGAAGGGAAATCAACCG
>JABMCL010000932.1:75000-80000 GCA_018857735.1 Alviniconcha marisindica
CCCTCTCTCACCTCTCCTTCCCAGTTGTCACGTGGGCGGGTCAAACACACACTCAAACCGAGTCACCCTGAGCTTGTTCGCTGTATGTGAGTGGTTTACAATAACGCAAGCACACACTCAAACCGAGTCACACTGAGCTTGTTCGCTGTATGTGAAAAGGTGGTTTTTTAAACAATAACGCAAGCACACACTCAAACCGAGTCACACTGAGCTTGTTCGCTGTATGTGAGTGGTTTACAATAACGCACACACACTCTGAAACCGAGTCACACTGAGTTTGTTCGCTGTATGTGAGTATTTTACAATAACGCAATGGCTGTCACTAGAAACGCCGAGTTCATCATTCTAGCATTACACTATTAAGACTATGGAGTCGATTCATCTTTAGCAAGCTTGTTTTGGTTTAAACAAAATTTATTTCATTTGTAGCAATACGTTAACAACAGAAAAGTTGAACCGTACAACAAGCAAAATTATGTAAGTACGGCCCGAATCTGACATAAGTGACGTCACAAACTTAACTGGCAACAAGGCGAACATAAAAGGAAACTGTAATAAAGATCGTATTAATAGTTTAGCGCATGCCTGTGCGTGTGTGTGCGTGCGCGTGTGTGCGTGTGAGCGTGTGAGCGCCTGTTTGCGCCCGTGCGCGCAGCAAGCTTGTCTTCAATACGCTTGTCTTGTTCAACACGCTAGCACAGTGTAAAAATAACGCGACCTAAACCTGCTTACATGGAAATTAACTGAGAAACCGGAGCAGAGTGTCAGTTTGAAATCACTTGATATTTAACTTCAAATGTACCATGTAGGTAATTATGAACCGCTCGAAAAACATAACTGAAAATAAATAAATATATATATCAAAACAAAACAAAACTCAAACACATTAAAACAACTTCAAATAACAAAACTCGAAATAAACTAAAATCTAACAAATCAGTAATGTCCTAACCCAAATACTCAAAACACAGCTTCACCCAACTTCAGTTAGATCGCACAGCTTCTTTAAAATATGATTATATTTCTTTGACTTTCCCAAAGAGATTAATAACAATTTAATCACAAGTTAAAAAAAAAAAAGAGATCTGATCCCGTCTTCATAACACCCATCATGAAGAGGGTTGGAGAGAAGAAGAAGAAGAAGAAGAAGAAGAAGAAGAAGGAAGAAGAAGAAGAAGAAGAAGAAGAAGAAGAAGAAGGAGAAGAGAAGAAGAAGAAGAAGAAGAAGAAGAAGAAGAAGAAGAAGAAGAAGAAGAAGTCTGCTAAAATATGTTTATTATACAAGCGAAGAAGCACATGTTTTAATCCTCTCCCTCTCTCTGTCTCTCTCAGATCAATAATTATGACAACATCACTAGACCATTCGGTTAGTTATTTGCTTTTTTAAACCCGCCCCGCTCCTCCCGTTTTGTTGTTGTTTTTGTTTTGTTTGTTTATTTTGTTTGTTTGTTTTTGTTGTCATTTTGATCTTTGTTTGTTTTGTTGCCTCTGACGTTTTGACAACAATTTGCCATCTTGCCATCGTAAATGTCTGTGTGAGTATCATTTTATCTATAGGTAACACTCAAATAAGCATATTGCTTTTGTGTTTCCTGTACTTATTTGTTGAGCTTATGAATACGATGAATGAATACATTTTTTGTTTAAACCAAGAAGAAGAAGAAGAAGAAGAAGAAGAAGAAGAAGAAGAAGAAGAAAGAAGAACAACCAACAACAACAACAACAACAACAACAACAAACAACAACAACAACAACAGAGGAAAATGACGCTAAATGACCCAACGATGGAAAATAACACAGACAGAATTTCTGGTGGAAAATAAATCCAAGCCAAACTATATTTTCACCTACACCAGGCATATAAATAGGGAATGAATTTTAACAGCTCCAGCATCTCAGCAAAGAGGACCGTGATTTCGGCCAGCGCTGTACCTTACGGCAAGAAAAGACGTAATAAAAAAGAAAACGTGTTCCCTATTAGCTTTACGACAGATAGAATTATTTGGCCTTCACCCACGTTCCGCATCCGTGCAATATCTCATTGGCGCTTTTAGTATTTGCGACCTGACGACAAGTTTGTTCAAAGGCGTGCGTCATTCTTCTTCCTGTTAGTCTGCTTTGTCTGTCTTTTATGTCAAGCTGTAACCCAGCACTATGACGTGATGTTGAAAACTGAACTACTTGCTCCAAGATCAGGGGAGGTAGAGGAAAGTTGGACTGAATGGGGAAGGAGGGACAGATAGATGTTGATGTTGATCGTTTATCTCTCTCTCTCTCTCTCTCTCTCTCTCTCTCTCTCTCTCTCTCTCTCTCTCTCTCTCTCTTCTCTCAATTGCGTCACATACATCTCACCCCGCTACAAACAATACCACAACGATAATTTCATTCTGTCTTCTGCCTTTTCCTCCCCCCCCCCCCCCCACCCCCACACACACACACTTCCTGTTAGATTCCTTGTGGCTCGTGGTGACGAGCGCGCGCGCGTGTGTCTGTTGTATTTATGAATGTGCGTGCGTGCGTGCGTGTGCGTGTGTGTGTGTGTGTGTGTGTGTGTGTGTGTGTGCGTGCGTGCGTGCGTGCGTGCGTGCGTATGTGTGTCCGCGGGTGGTTTGTGCGAGGAGAACGATATGTCCATATGTTATTTTGGTGGTTCCGTGCCCGCCTTTGCGGGTGAAACGCGGCACTACAGAAATGATCGCTGTTACCTATCTATCTATTTAAGCCTGTCTGTCTTATCTATTACATGTGTGGACTGACCTATCGTATCTAATTTGTCATGCAGCACACGAACCCATCGATGGCATCTGTTTTTGTTTTAACCCACAATCGCAACTTATTAGTTTAACCTGCAGCCCGGAGTAATTTCCTACGTTGATACGTGCACTGATACGTGCTTTGATACGTGCATGAATAACTGAACTTACTTTTAACCCCTTCACTGTCATGATGTGACATGAAAACGCCCAATTAAACTCCGAAATTTGAAACCCTGAAGCCCTTTTTTCATTTGTTTTCATTTTTTTCATACTGGCATGTGAAAGGACTTTCACCAAAACGCAGAGCATTGAAGGTTACAGGCTGGGTCAGTGAAGGGGTTAAGTGATGTTCTCTTCACCCTCTCCTTCTCGTCAGATAGCAGGTTGGGTCGCGCTGTGACAGCACATGCCGATACAGATGACGGAGTTGTTGACTTACTGTTTAAGAGGGGTGCTGATCGAGACACGGTACCGTACACCACCACTGCTATAAATGTATCACGGGCACTGCTCCGTCTTATCTCTGTGACTGTCTTCACTTTACGCTCCCTCCCGTACTCTCCGCTCTGCTTCTCACTCTCTCAGTCTCAGCCTCCAGATTACTCGCACCAGACTCTCCACTGTTGGTTCCCGTGCCTGTTCTGTTTTCGGTCCATCTACATGAAATGACCTCCCACTTCCTCTCCGACAGGAACCCTTTTCTGTTTTCGGTCCATCTACATGAAATGACCTCCCACTTCCTCTCCGACAGGAACCCTCTCTGGACTCATTCGGATGTAACCTGTAAACGTTCCCAAAACTGCAGACCTGCCATGTATTCTGTTCCGTGCTGCTGTCTTCATCCACCTCAAGTCTTTGGTTGCTGTCTGTTTTGTTTTTTAGTTTTTAAATTTTAAACTGTGTAAATTAAGCTTTGTATAGTCAGAATGCCCGTGTATGCGGGTGCCTGTGTGTGTGTGTGTGTGTGTGTGTGTGTGTGTGTGTGTGTGTGTGTGTGTGTGTGTGTGTGTGTGTGTGTGTGTGTGTGTGTGTGTGTGTGTGTGTGTGTGTGTGATATTGTTTTAATTGCTGTGTGTGGTACTTTAATTAATTGTTTTAATGATATTACCTTGTGATAAACAAAAACAAGTATGTGATCATAAGTTCATTACTATTTTATGATGACGTCACAATTTGTTTTACATTTATAACTATGGTTAAGGTAAGACACTTTTGTTGGTGGTGTTGTGTTTGTTGTTATATTGTTCTTTTAACTTTATGTAGTCATTATTTTACGAGCCCGCCATGACCACAACAGTATTGCCCCTTGTGGGATAATTAAAGTGTTTTGAATTGAACTGAATTTGAATTGAACTGAACTCACACTCACACACACGCACGAGTAATCCTGTTCTGTCTCTCTATCCGTTTGCTATGTGCCAAGGGTAAGGCGAGTTTGTCACACACACACACACACACACACACACACACACACACACACACACACACACACACACACACACACACACGCACACACGCACGCACGCACGCACGCACGCACGCACGCACGCACGCACACATACGCACACACACACACACCGCGCACGCACGCACGCACACGCACGCACGCACGCACGCACGCACGCACGCACGCACGCACGCACGCACGCACGCACGCACGCACGCACGCACGCACGCACGCACGCACACACACACACACACACACACACACACACACACACACACACGCTAAACGGTTTTTGTGCTTAATGTCCAGCTGAGCTACACTCTAGTAGACTTGCAGACAGTCAAATTGGCGTAAGTGTTTGGCAGATTGGCAGAGAGGCAGGCAGACTGACAGACCCACAGATAGCCTGACAGACACAAGTGCAGGCAGATAAACAGACATTCTGCAATACAGAGCGACAAACAGAGAGAACACCATGCAGTGAACAACTGACAACGCGTCATCTGAACTAAAACAACGAACCGACAGACCAACGAGACTCACCTACAGCCAAATCATAATAGAAACAGACGATTTTGAAAACTGATTTTATTCCCGTGCACATAAAATTTACTCATTTCATTAACACACAAATTACTGCAATGGAATTTAGAACATAGATCTTTTGGCAAAATAGGCTGGAGAGAATGAGGGGGGGGGGGGGGGGGGGGGGAAGGGGAGGGGAGAGGGGGGGGGGAGGAGAGGGGGGAGGGAAGGGAGAAGGGGGGGGGGGGGGGGGAGAGGGGTAGAGAGAAAGA
>JABMCL010000932.1:85000-90000 GCA_018857735.1 Alviniconcha marisindica
TTTCTAGGCAGCCTGCAGCAGGGCATAACGTCGCAAATACAACAGCAAATGGCAGGATTGTGGATTATCGCAGGTCAATGCCTCAGGGCATCACTATATTAATAATTATATAATTATATATATATAAATTATTATTAAAAAAAAAAAAAATTTTTTAAAAAAAAAAAAAAAAAAAAATAAAAAATAAACAAAAAAAACCCCTTTCCCCGGGGGTTATTTCATACAACTGATGTGAATTAAATCACTGTTCACACAACGATCCTCAAATATTTAAAGCGACTAAAACTCTATGATCAATGATGAGCAAAAACCACGACGCTAAAACATCGTTCACAAAAGGTTCATCTCGGCCTCTGAATTGTCCCCTCCCGTTTGTGTGTGTGTGTGTGTGTGTGTGTGTGTGTGGTGTGTGTGTGTGTGTGTGTGTGTGTGTGTGTGTGTGTGTGGTGTGTGGTGTGTGTGTGGTGTGTGTGTGTGTGTGTGGTGTGTGTTGTGTGTGTGTGTGTGTGTGTGTGTGTGTGTGTGTGTAAGTGTGTGTTGTGTGTGTGTGTGTGTGTGTGTGTGTGTGTGTGTGTGTGTGTGGTGTGTGTTGTGTGTGTGTGTGTGTGTGTGTGTGTGGTTGTGTGTAGTGTGTGGGTGTGGGGGTGTGTGTGTGTGTGCATGAAGAGAGAGAGAGAGAGAGAGAGAGAGAGAGAAGAGAGAGAGAGAGAGAGAGAGAGAGAGAGAGAGAGGAGAGAAGAGACAGAGAGAGAGACAGAGACAGAGACAGACAGACAGAGACAGACAAACAGACAGACAGAGAGACAGAGAGAGAGACAGAGAGACAGAGAGAGATAAAGAGAGACAGACAGACAGACAGACAGACAGACAGACAGACAGAGACAGACAGAGACAGAGACAGAGCAGAGACAGCAGAGAAGAACACAGAGACAGAGAGAGACAGAGACAGAGACAGACAGAAGAGAGAGACACAGAGACAAGAGAGTGCGTACGTGCGTGACGTGCGGGGACAAGGAGTGCGTACGGGGCGTGCGTGCGCGGCGTCTGTGGTGCGTTGTGTGTGTGTGTGTGTGTGTGTGTGTGTGTGTGTGTGTGTGTGTGTGTGTGTGTGTGTGTGGTGTGTGTGTGTGTGTGATGTGCTAGTATGCTAATGCGGTAGAAACAAATTGTTAAGTGCATCAGTTGTACTTTTTCACCACACTGTTTTGCACTTTGTCCGAAGCAATAAGGAATCAAAGTGTCAAAGTGTCAAAAATCCTCTCCGTCTCTCCGCACGCAACCATCTATACATTTGCTGGACGGGAGGTGAAGCAAGGTGGAGCTAAATGAGTTAGTAACAGTTTACCCGATGCTGAAGTCCTGGTCAGTATCGCTGGTTATATCAAGGCAAAGCAAAGTTGCAAAGTATCAAACACGGTTCACTTCAGAATCAATTAAACACAATGCGAACAACAGTCCAATCGAAGAGTTAGCAATGTTCAAGATCAAAACCAACCAATCAGCCTACGAAAAGTCACAACTGTTCGAAGGCCAGCGCAGCCACAATCAAGTAAAACTATCAAAACAATCTCGACTGTATTACAGATTTCAGATCACAAGGAACTGTCTGTTCGTTGCACAGTTCAAACAAGTTTGAAGAGGATTTGAGAAAATGAAGTAAAATTAGCCTAATCTGTGAAGAACAAATTACAAAGACTTAGGCAAGAGGTGAAGCTTGAGAAGCTACGCTTTAGGGAAAGAGAGAAGCTAGGGTTTGCTACGAGTGACTTCCCCTTGTTTATGCCGGTACCTGCGCACCCTTTCTAGGGCACTCCTGTACCGTGTGGTCGGCGCGAGTGTGAATCAAGGTTACGGGTGAAGGTTGGTGAGGACACTGACGTGTGTCTCAGTCACTCTTTTCTTCTCTACCCTCCCCCACCCCCCCCCCCCACCCCCTCTCCACCCACCCGATTACCCCTTCTGTCTCTTTTGCTGATGTTGTCCTTGTTCCTCTTGGCCTTCACGTAATGGCCCGGTATTCTACTCTCTTGTTTAAATGAAACATGAAGACTGTGACTGTGCGTTCAGTTTATGAGTACTTTGTGTTTTGTCGAGCGCATTATTATAGTATATACTTGCTAACATGTTAGTGTCATTGTGAATGTGTGTATGATTATGAATGCACCCAACACCATGCCTCATTGATTGATTGATGGCTCTAGGTTTTCGATTAAGGACATCACTTCTGTATTCTCGGTTCCCACGCACCCCCCCCAAAAAAAAGGACAGGAAATTGTGATCATGCTCAGCGAAGAAAGCGACGATGATGATCGCGATATTGCTGGTGTACGTCGTTGTTGCAGACGGCAATCATACTGACGATGACGGTGCTGTCGTTGTTGCAGACGGCAATAATACTGACGATGACGGTGCTGTCGTTGTTGCAGACAGCAATCACACTGACGATGACGGTGCTGTCGTTGTTGCAGACGGCAATCATACTGACGATGACGGTGCTGTCGTTGTTGCAGACGGCAATCATACTGACGATGACGGTGCTGTCGTTGTTGTTTGTCAAGGCTGATGACGGCGACGATGTTAAAGATGATGATGACGAGTTGATGTTCTTATTTATGATACAAATGATAATAACAACGGTGAATTAACACACTCATTCGTCATCGGCCGGAACTTGACGCGTCACTGCTTGCATTAAAGCCCCATGACAACGGTTTTATGGATACTGTGTGTATGAGTCTGTGCTCGACAGCAAAGAACAGCGCTATAGTAAGTAAGTAAACATGTTGCTTCAACTCTCAGCGCGAAAGAGTGAGTTTGGTCCGGCTCAGTATCGAAACGGACAGGCGAGGAAGTTGCTGTCGGCATCGCAGGCCTGGATGCAGCGGTTGTAGAAGAATCCCGGCAGGCACGAACACTCGATGGCGAAGAAACCGTTGAAACAGTAGAGGTAAAACTTGCTGCGGGAACCCGTTTTGCCGTGGTGGCTTGTACACCGTACTGGAACACAAAGAACGATGTATTTTAACAAATCCGTTCGTCTTCTTCTTTCTCAAGTATCCTATTTCGAAACCTTGAAGACTGACAATCTGGGAAGCGGGCAGGGATGGTGGGGGGGGGGGGGGGGGGGGGGGCCAAGGAAATACAAGAAAAACAACAACAACAACAAAACAACAACAAAACAAACAACAAAACTACGTTTCTGACTATAGGCGTGTCTCTAAGGATGCCAGAGTATTAGTCCTGGTGGTCTCCGTGGGCAGGTAATCTTAACAACGATAACAATAATAATAGCGGTCATTTCTATAGCGCCGTATCTCAGCGACGCGTGTGAGCCCGCAGGTCTTGAGCTCTGGCCATTGACAGTCACAGTCTGAGTTACGGCAGCAGTTTCACGTGGCACCAGGCATGCAACAACCACAAGCGCTGTCACTACTTTGGTGGTTATTAAAAATACGCGCTATTAAAGGACACAGTCACTCATTCAGAATCACATGTGACATGAGCGCCATGAGTCTGTGCTCGACAGCAAAGAATAGCGCTAGAGTAAGTAAGTGAACATGTTGCTTTACGTCGCGAGGTGGCTCATTAGGGATGGGGACGGGGTGGGGGCGGGGGGGGGGGGGGGGGGGGGGGGGAGGGGGGGGGGGGGAGGGGGGCGGGGGCGAGGGGCGGCAGGGGGGAAGGAGAGAAAGAGCGAGTGGCTCGACCGCGCGCTCCGACCCGGAAAGGCCGAGGAGGCCGTGGACCACCGCCAGAACAACCACTATGTTAAAGCAGTGGGGACCTCGCCATTGCGTCGCAACTAGTGTACTCCGCAGATGCTGTGCGGAGCAGAGTCACAAGGACAATGTCCGTAGCACTGCTGTTGAGGAACAACTGAAGCAAAAGACAAGTCCAATTTTCTGAGCCCAGCTCCACCTCCCTGCTCTTGATCTCTCCTGGGCTCTCTTGAGTGTCGCCTGGGCTCTCTTGAGGGTCCAGCACCACCTCCCTCCTCTTGATCTCTCCTGGACTCTCTTGAGGGTCCAGCACCACCTCCCTCCTCTTGATCTCTCCTGGCTCTCTTGAGGGTCCAGCACCACCTCCCTCCTCTTGATCTCGCCTGGACCCGCAAATGAAAGTCTAACTTCTTCGTGAGAGTCCAGCTCACCCCCCTCCTCTTGATCTTGCCCGTACTCTGAACGCTACAAAAAAGCGATGAATAATAATAATAATGTTTTGTGTCAAATGTTTCGCTGGTGTTTGATCTTTTTGACATAGTTTAACCGCTTCACTGCCCCAGACTGTAAAATTTCCGGGCTGAAAATTAGACACGCACGCCTGCTAACAGTATATGTTCCATTACCATAACAAGTCTAATTTCAATATTGCGCATTTTGATGAAAATCCTTTCACATGCTAACGCGAAAAAGAAAACAAAAAGGATGAAAGATTTGACATTTCGCACTTTTTTATTGGTTGTTTTCAAGTGACGTTATGACAGTGAAAAGGTTAAGAAGGCGTTACGTGAGAGACCTGGGACACATAAAATGGAGGTGTCCAGGCGCGTTGTTTTCATCTGTCGCGTTTTTGTCGCGGAAATAAAACGACCCGAAAAAAGAAAGAAAGAAAAAGAAAAAAGAAAAAAAGAAAAAAAGAAAAAAAGAAAAGAAAAAAGAAAGAAAAAAACGCGTTCCTTTTAACCTTTTGCTACTTTGATCGTAATCTGCTAGGCCTATACATCAGTGTTAATCGTACAAGGCTAATAAATCAGTGTTATAATTCTACAAGGCTACACGGCCTGTGAGATATTCCAGCCGGTATAAATCAGTGTTTTAATTCTACATGGTCACATGGACTGTCATGTATTCTAGCCGGTATAAATCAGTCTTTTAATCCCTCACGGCTTTGTAGATAAGATGGTGATGGCGCCTTGGATGTTCGGTCCAAATGGTACAAAGGTATACATCGTGATGGATTAGCATCAGACACATCTACCAGTTGCTTGCATCTTCTTACTC
>JABMCL010000932.1:115000-117500 GCA_018857735.1 Alviniconcha marisindica
TGTACTTGGAGCTCGTTTTTGTAGAACTGGGACAGGCGCATTATAAATATATATAAAAAGTTGTTAAACAGGTCCTAATGTAGATGATCTTTTAGACATAACAAGCATACATTCCGTCTTTTCGCCATTCAACTGTAACCTGGTCATAGTCATCAAGGACTTAACATCAGAAACAGATTCTTGCATAGGACGACCTGAGACTAATTTAATTGTGAAGTCTGTGACACGCTGAGGAAGTTGGGTTGGAGGATGTACAATACTGGTAAAGCTGTGGACTTTCTGTGTGAAGCAAGCTGATTTGAAACTGACAAATATAGGTATATACCTGTGTCAATCATTGCCTTTCTTTAGGTCACACTGGTGCTTCCAAGAATGAGAGTGTTTGCTTATTTCACCACGTTGCAAACAGTGGTTAGAGGGAAAGAGATATAAGGGGTGGGGGAGGGGAGGGGAGGGGAGGAGGGAGGCACACTGAACGTAACAGGATAACGCCAACAGTACCCACATGACGACTGTTTATCAGTGTCAGAGGGCTACCAAAGGCTCATCAGCGCAGCGGTTAAAAGGTTAGTAAGTAAGTAAATTGGTGTTTCACGCCCAGTCAACCAGTGAGGTTATATCAGGGCGACGGTTAAAACGTCTTTGTGGATAATTATACAAACTCTATCGAGAAAAAAGTCTTAACTTCGTTTATTTCAACACGTATATTAAACAACACTTTTTTTTTTTTAAACAAAAATTCCCCTAACGATGTCCATATTCTGTTTTAATAACCGATAATCACGACTGTCCGTTGTCAGAAGTATCGGACAAAAGCAATGGCTAGCTAATGGTCTGCTTTGGTCTTGTCTAGCAACGGGCTTCATAAAGAAAGAAACAATCATCATGGCTGGCCGTAACGATAATCTTGACCACCCGCAGAGGATCTTGGTTAATGGCCGTGATGACGTAAATGATGCTCATAAATGGTCGCAAAATGGGCAGTTGTTGTTTTCGGCGTTCTCAAAGTGTATGATAGAGACATTACGGATACGGATGATTTATTCATTTAGGCCATTGCCCCTCATGAAGGGGTGCAGGTAGATGACCTGCCATCTAACAGTACATACTATAATTGTGCCTATGAGCAGAGAGAGGAGGAGAGAGAGAGAGAGAGAGAGAGGAGAGAGAGAGAGAAGAGAGAGAGAGAGAGAGAGAGAGAGAGAGAGAGAGAGAGAGAGAGAGAGAGTGTGTTTGCTTCTGTGTGTGTGTGTGTGTGTGTGTGTGTGTGTGTGTGTGTGTGTGTGTGTGGGGTGTGTGTGTGTGTGTGTGTGTGTGTGTGTGTGTGTGTGTGTGTGTGTGTGTGTGTGTGTGTGTGTGTGTGTGTGTGTGTGTGTGTGTGTGTGTGTGTGTGTGTGTGATGGTTATTTTTGTGATATATATATATATATATATATATATATATATATATATATAAATATTATATATATATATATATATAAATGTGTGTGTGTGTGTGTGTGTGTGTGTGTGTGTGTGTGTGTGTGTGTGTGTGTGTGTGTGTGTGCGTGTTGTGTGTGTGTGTGTGGTGTGTGGTGCGTGTGAGTGTGTGTGTGTGTGTGTGTGTGTGTGTTGTGTGTGGTGTGTGTGTGTGTGTTTGTGAGTGTGTGATTTTTGTGAGTGTGTATGTGTTGTGGTATTGTATTGTGTATGTGTGTGTGTGTGTGTGTGTGTGTGTGTGTTGTGTGTGTGTGTGTGTGTGTGTGTGTGTGTGTGTGTGTGTGTGTGTGTGTGTGTGTGTGTGTTGTGTGTGTGTGTGTGTGTGTGTGTGAACGGGATGAACTTGAAGTGTGCACTACGCTGGCATATCCATATGTCAGTTCATTCCATACAACGCGCGCGGACTCTCAAACCTTTTAAGGACCGTGATGGGCAATATCTACTTCTGGCCCAAAACTGCCCCAAATGATGCTGAAACTGTCATTAAAGTTAATGACCACACAGAGCAGCAGTCAAAGAAAGTGATTTGTAAAGAATGTGTAAGCGCTTAGGGCCTGTGCGGGTTAGGCGCTCTAAGTATTCATTATTATTATTATTATTTTTCAATAATTTGTTGTTGTTTTTAATGGTGATGCGCACACAGCATCCGAACGGCCGCGTGTCAAATCGTCTTTTTTAGAACATGACCACTACGCTGAGCAATGCTACAGAAAAAAAAGAAGCTTTGTTACACTCTTCATCAAACGTTTTCATGCAAACAAAGGTGGAGGAGAAAAGGTGCAGGAAAAATATCGGTCAAGATGGAAGGTCAAAAAGCCCAACAACACATCTCAAAACTCGACTGCGAACACAGTGAGGAGGACCTGAGACTAATTGTAAAACCGTTCCGGCTGTCCTTTGAAGTCCGGATATATGGTATCGGCTGCACGCGGAGAGAGGTTAGTGGACCGATCGGTGAAAGTCTCTTTCGCCTTCATCGCCTCTGCCGTGTGTGTGCAAGGTCTCCATGCAGCCTGTTGCA
>JABMCL010000932.1:122500-125000 GCA_018857735.1 Alviniconcha marisindica
GTCTGTAGAGGAGTTACAGTTGGCAAGCAATTACCCCTTTCACTCCCTGAGGTGTGGTAGTCGCTGCAGGATCTGCTCTGTTGGTTGCATGGTCAGTACTGGTTTTTGATGACGAACCAGTTTGTCTTATTACAGCAGGAATGTCGCTGTTTGGTCTGTCGTGCAGTCAAAACTGCACTAGACCTCATGGTCTAGCTAGCTGTCTATCACCTCTTGAAGGATGGGAGATTGCTGCAGGATGCGTTCCGGTGTGCGGACACTCATACCACACTTGTGAGGCTGCCAGCCTGACCTTCCTGAACACGTGAGAACAGTCTGATGTGGCCCGTGACTTTCAGACCAGTCGATCTCGTTCTTTTCGATTCAGAGCTTCATATGTGCTTTTTTTTGTTTGCTTTTTGCTTTTTTAGGGAGAATCGGTTCCTCTCGTCCTTGAGTTCACCAGATCATACACAGCAGACAATATTTCCTGTGTTTTTTCTTTGCTTTGTGTTCTATGGATATTCAAGGCCGGTACTGTGATGATGATGATACTAACAATTGTAATAACTATTTTAACAGTAAGTAAGTTGGTGTTTTACGCCCAGTCAACCAGTGCGGTTATATCAGGGCCAACTATTTTAACAACAACAACAACAACAAAAAAAAGTAATAATAATAGAGGACATTTATAAATGATCTCTCTCTCTCTCTCTCTCTCTCTCTCTCTCTCTCTCTCTCTTCTCTCTCTCTCTCTCTCTCTCTCTCTCTCTCTCTCTCTCTCTCTCTCTCTCAGCGTAATGGTTGACTGGGCGTAAAATACCAAGTCACTTACTCTCTCTCTCTCTCAAACACATCATGCAAACTGGCTGTTTGGGGTAAAAGAATTAAGCACCACTACCATGCAGCATTCGAAGAAGAGACATATTTGAAACCGATCAACGAAACCGGTAGAAAGCGTATCGTCGCGAGAGAGGTTGATACAGATGTAAGGATCATTTATTGTTCGAACCTTTTGCACAATCGTTTAAGTTTGACGTTTGGCTGCTTTTCGCCTTCTCTTTCACCACGCTTGTGGAGGGCTTAATTTTCGTAGTTACGTTTAGAGCTCAGTGTGAAAACAGTCTCTATCTCCATGTACATTATATGTGGTATATTATATGTTTGTTCGTCGCTTTGAGTCGCAGGGTTGGCGCTTTAGAAAACGTGCATTATTATTATTATTATTATTAATGCGATTGAGCAAGTATTTGTGACTCATGCGAGATGGATTTTACCAGGGGAGTTGGAGGGATGGTGATAATTCGACGTTACCTCTGGCAACTGGCAATATTTCACGACAAAAGTGCCACAAATATCCTTTTAAGAAACCATTATAAAACATCGGCTGCCCCCCGTAAGGGTTCAACGTCCGAAAATATGGGCAGCACGGGAATAACACAACCCGCCAAGGAGAATGGAAACCTCATGGGATCTGAGTTATGGGGCTGCTCGTCCCACTTGGCTGATAAACAGCCTTCTAGAGGGACGGCTCGGCCAGGAAAACTACGTCGAAGACGAGATGTGTTGGGTCGATAGCAACCCGTTAGTATCAGCACTCAGCCGCAGCACTTTTGTAGTATCCCGTGTCCTCAACCTCGCTTAACACGTATTTTCAAATCAGCGGTAAGTTGATTGTACATTGTCAAATGCATTCCATAGGGTGAGATAATTTGTATGGCAACGTCACATGGGGGTGTCACACGCCGTCTTCGGAGTATTTATCTCCATTTCTAGAGGGTGGATGCTGTTATACAAGGAGCGTATCGTGGCTGAAGATAGTCCCCAGATGTGGCGAATAACAGCATTTTAATGTATCCTTGGTGTTCATGCTGGTGGCAGTGTGTTGTGGCACAGCTCATGCTTTGGCGTCCTTGTGGGGGCCGGTGTATTATAACACAGCACAAGCCCTAACCTTCTTGCTGGTGTCAGTGTATTGTGACACATCCCAAGCTTTGGTGTCCTTGCTGGTGTCGGTGTCAGTGTGCTTTGACACAGCGCATGCCTTTGTGTCCTTGCTGGTGTCAGTGTGGTGTGACAGAGCCCAAGCCTTAGTGTTCTTGCCGGTGTCAATGTGTTGTGACACAGCCCAAGCCTTAGAGTCCTCGTGGTGTCAGTAAGCTTTGACACAGCTCAAGCCTTGGTGTTCTTGCTGGTGTCAATGTGTCGTGACACAGCCCAAGCCTTGGTGTCCTTGCTGGTGACAGGGTGGTGTGACACAGCATAAGCCTTGGTGTCCTTGCTGGTGTCAATGTGTCGTGACACAGCCCAAGCCTTGGTGTCCTTGCTGGTGTCAACGTGTCGTGACACAGCCCAACCTTGGTGTCCTTGTGATGTCAATGTGTCGTGACACAGCCCAAGCCTTGGTGTCCTTGCTGGTGTCAATGTGTTGTGATACAGCCCAAACCTTGGCGTTCTTGCTGGTGTCAATGTGTTGTGACACAGCCCACGCCTTGATGTTCTTGCTGGTGTGAATGTGCCG
>JABMCL010000932.1:135000-137500 GCA_018857735.1 Alviniconcha marisindica
GGGGGGGGGGGCGGGCATTGCAGACTGGGAGGGCGAAGGATAGCATTATTGTGCACGCGCCCCTGTGTGTGTGTGTGTGTGTGTGTGTGTGTGTGTGTGTGTGTGGTGTGTGTGTTGTGTGTGTGTGTGTGTGTGTGTGTGTGTGTGTGTGTGTGTGTGTGTGTGTGTGTGGTGTGTGTGTGGTGTTGTGTGTGTGTGTTGTGTGTGTGTGTGTGTGTGTGTGTGTGTGTGTGTGTGTGTGTGTATGTGTGTGTGTTGTGTGTGTGTGTGTGTGTTTGTGTGTGTGTGTGTGTGTGTGGTGTGTGTGTGTGTGTGTGTGTGTGTGTGTGTGTGTGTGTGTGTGTGTGTGTGTAGGTTGTTTTTTGTTGTTGTTGTTGTTGTGGTGTGTGGTTGGTGGTGGTGGTGGTTGTGGTGTGTGTGTGTGTGTGTGTTGTGTGTGTGTGTGTTGTGTGTGTGTGTGTGTGTGTGTGTGTGTGTGTGTGTGTGTGGTGGTGTGTGTGTTGAAGTTGATCGTTTTTATATGGCGTTATTCTCCGCTCTCGAGCAGACTCACTACCCTCTTGCAGCGTGTGATTCTAAATGGGTGACTATATCTTTCTATAGCGTGTTTTTGAATATCCACCGAAGTGCTGTACTTACAACGCTGTTAGTTTGTTACATGGCTGGTGCCACGTGAAACTGCTGCCGTCTCGGCGCGTTCCGTGTACACCATGCAAGCTTGCAGCATATCATGTCACTTCATGCACAGCCACATACGTACGTGTATGGGTGTTTAGCTGTAGCCTGCCGCTTGCACTTTTAGTAAAACGATCGGGATCTTTTGCGTGCTGCTGCGGTAACACGGGAGTGGAACGGATACCGAAATAAGATTTAGCACATAAACTTGACCACCGAGAAGCAAATTCTCCCGCCACTCCTTCCGGGACTCGAACCTGCGACCTTTCGATCACTAGCACAGAGGCTCTGGTGCTGAGCTAGCCCCGCTCCCCAGAGGGGAAGAAGACCTTGGCGCTGCTCTGAGCTCTCAGTATTTTAAAAAAAAGTACAAACCACACGGATGTCATAGTTCAGGAGCTGTGTGAGAGTCGAGGTGGCCGTCCTGGGCTGTCCGTCCTAACGAGCCTTTCGGTTTCCGTGGACGTAAAGCTATATTGAACCATGCTTCGGCATTGGTCTCAGCTTGTCCCTAATATGTCAACTGACATCTGAGGACATTAAGCAACACTAACTACCCACACGGATATCGGATACGACATTTCGTAAGCTTGATACCATTCTTCTTCTTTCAGCTGATACGTACCGATGATGAAGTGATGCTTAATGTCCTCGGATGTCGGCTGACATATTAGGGACAAGCTGAGACCAATGCCGAAGCATGGTTCAATAAATCTTTACGTCCACGGAAGCCAGAAGGCTCGTTAGGACGGACAGCCCAGGACGGCCACCTCGACTCTCACACAGCTCCTGAACTATGATTATACGTACCTTCTTCTTCTTCCTTTAAATACTGGCCCGTGCATGAGGCTGAAATTCGCATCTGAACACCACCAGAATCAGTGACCATTAGCCCGTTTTTCATTGATTCCCTTTTTCTTTTTTTTACCAGCTAAACCATTCTTGATGAAGTCTTAGCGAGGCGACCGTTAGATTCAGCAAATTACTGTTTAATGACCAGCCTACGACACCGCTGGACCCCCGTGGTGCTCACCACTCCACACTCAGTTCATTTACGAATCATTTCACTGACCTTCCCATATCTACACTACCAGCAAGAACGGCAGATGCTTAACTGGTTTGCTTTCACACTGACCGCGACGTTGGGAATAGACACGCACACACACACACACACACACACACACACACACACACACACACACACACACACACACACACACACACACACACACACACACACACACACACACCACACACACACGCACGCACGCACGCACGCACGCACGCACGCACGCACGCACGCACGCACGCACGCACGCACCACGCACCCACCACCCACCCACGCACGCACGCACACACACACGCACGCGCACCACGCACGCACACACACGCTCCACACACACACACACACACACCCCACACCACACACACACACACACACACACACACACACACACACACACACCACACACACACACACACACACGCACGCATTCACGCACGCACGCACGCACGCACGCACGCACGCACACACACGCACGCACGCACGCCACGCACCCACTCACCCACCCACGCACGCACGCACACACACACGCACGCGCACGCACGCACGCACACACACGCTCGCACACACACACACACACACACACACACACACACACACACACACACACACACACACACACACACACACACACACACACACACACACACACACACACACACACATACACACACACATACACACACAATTATATATATATCTTGGTACTTTTTTTAAATTTTTCTTTGCCCCTCCCTCCCCACTCCCTTAGGCTGCCTCTCC
>JABMCL010000932.1:142500-143655 GCA_018857735.1 Alviniconcha marisindica
TTTTCCCCCCCTCCCCCCCCCCCCAAGGGGGGAGGGAAGGGGATGGGGGTTCATAACTGTTCTGTTAACAAGATTTGCGCCTTGCAAATGCTAATACTCTCACCATCTTGAACCGTTATTGTGAGCATTGTTATTAACCCCTTCACTGCCACAGCCTGTAAAATTTCCGGGCTGAAAGATGCATGGACGTGCATACAAACAGTATAATTATTTTATGGTCCTATAACAGATCTACTTTCAAGGCTATGCTTTTTTTTATGAAAATCTTTTCACATGCTAGTGCAAAAAAGAAGAAGAAGAAATTGCTTAAGAGTTCCAAATTTTGCACTTTCATTAGTCGTTTTCAAGTGACCTCATGGCAGTGAAAGGGTTAATAACGGATGTTAAAAAGATCAGTAATATTGTCGATGGTTGAGTGTGAAATCCTTTATTGCTGATGTACATTACTTGTGCTTTTTTGCTTTTTATTGTCATACACACGTTTATAGTACTTGTCCTTTTTTGATTGCTGGTAAAAAAAAACCAGACACACATGCTGGTAATGTACAACTTCAAGAACTCGTAAATGTTTATGGGGTATAGCGCTATACAAAAGTTATTATTATTATTTTTGTTGTTGTTGTTGTTGTTGTTGTTGTTGTTATTAATCAGACAAAACGTACCAATTCCAAACACATTTTTTATTTCAGGACAAGCGAGCCTATTTTTGGCTTCAGATAATCCAGTTACTCTCGCTCCGTTTTGATGGACGCAAATATCGACAAGATCGTGATGTTGGTTTTATTCACAAACAGATAGTCGAGTATCCGATTACAGCATTTAGACACGATATAATGGATTTTCATGCCTATATCTCTATTTCTGCTGCAGTTGTGGATCATTCCCTTTTTTTTTTTAAAAAAAAAAGAATATGTGTGTTTGGGGTTCTTGTGCCTTGTGTGGTGCCCCGTGTGGGGGCGTCTGTGTGTGTGTGTGTGTGTGTGTGTGTGTGTGTGTGTGTGTGTGTGTGTTGGGGTGTGTGTGTGTGTGTGTGTTGTGTGTGTGTGTGTGTGTGTGTGTGTGTGTGTGTGTGTGTGTGTGTTTGTTGTGTGGGGGGTGTGTGTGTGTGTGTGTGTGTGTGTGTGTGTGTGTGTGTGTGTGTGTGTGTGTGTGTGT
>JABMCL010003677.1:0-5000 GCA_018857735.1 Alviniconcha marisindica
CAGGGTTAGAGTTCTGCTCTGGGAGAGCACGCTCCTGCCGTTCCTCTCCTTCGTTTGGTTCTCCTGTGGCTTGCTGTTCCTGGCCTTCTTCGCCCGCCACTCTCCCTTCGCGACTGTACGTGTCAGGGTTAGAGTTCTGCTCTGGGAGAGCACGCTCCTGCCGTTCCTCTCCTTCGTTTGGTTCTCCTGTGGCTTGCTGTTCCTGGCCTTCTTCGCCCGCCTCTCTCCCTTCGCGACTGTACGTGTCAGGGTTAGAGTTCTGCTCTGGGAGAGCACGCTCCTGCCGTTCCTCTCCGTTTGGTTCTCCTGTGGGTTGCTGTTCCTGGCCTTCTTCGCCCGCCACTCTCCCTTCGCGACTGTCTGTGTCAGGGTTAGAGTTCTGCTCTGGGAGAGCACGCTCCTGCCGTTCCACTTCTTCGTTTGGTTCGTCTGGGAGTCGCTCTTCCTCGCGTTCCGAGTCGGCCGTCTGGGTTGTGCCGTTGCCCGCGTGGGGTCCATCGCGGTTCGCGGATGTTTGCGGGTTGACCTCTTCGTGCGCTTGGATTTCCTCTTCTCGTCTGCTCGGTTCGTCCTTTTCTTCAGCGGGAAGCACCTGAGTAGGCTGCTGGTTGATTTGGCCTGCCCTCGCACGCGTGTCGTTGTTCGCGTCATCTGCTTGGTCGTTTGCGACTTCGGCGTGCTTTGTTTCCTCCGTTGGTTGCTGGGAATTGTACACGTCATTTCTGTTCTGACCTAAAGCGTGTTCTGGGTCACCGTTTGTTTCGGCAGGAAGCCCCTCACTGGGTTGTTGGCTGATTTCGTCTGCTGCAGACCTGTCGTTGACGTTGTCTGAGATCGCTTCAGTTGCTTGATCGTTGACTGCAGCTGCATGTTCGTAATTGTTCACTTCGTCGGTGTGTTCTTCGAAAGTGATCTCGTCATTCCTGTGTCCATTTATTACCCCCTCAGGTACGTTATTTGTCCCGTCCGCCGGCTCTCCGTTGCTCTCGCCAGCTTGTGGTGTACTTTTATTTCTTGCAACAGCTTGATTGGTCATTTCTCCGCCTTCATAAGTCCACCCGGCGGTTGTCCCCTCGTCGGGTTGGCAGCAGATGCGTTCCACTGCTTCCTTCCCGTTGTGCTTTTCTGTTGCTGAGAGCTTGGCACCAGCCTCTGCAACAGCCGGTTCGGACATGCTTCCCTCTGCTGCGTCTTGGCTGTCTTCCGACTGCATGGCAGCGAGGCCCTCGCGACTTCCCGGGCCGCAGACAGTTCTTGCTGAGAGAGCCGCGCTTTCGCAAGGCTGTGCCTCAGAAGAAGGACTCGCCAGACTGGAATGCTCGCTGGGAGCGAAAGAAAGCGCTTCGATTTCTGTGTCTTTGACCTCCAGAGCGTTGCCCGCAGGCTCCGCAAGATGCTCATCGGAGCTGGGGGAGTCATCATCACCTTCGCAGGGCTGTAGGTTTCTCTTCGGGGGTAGGACAGGTTTGTGAAACCGCACTCTTTGGTACACGGTCTTCAGCAGCAGCAGAATCAGTCGCGTTATGGCGCAGAGAAGATTCTCCAATTTTCCGCTGATCTTGCCGCTGACTTCGTCTTGCTCGACGAGAACTGGTGACGGTTTTGCTCTTTTTCGATTACTACTGCGCCTTGGGTCTGTTTCTGATCTGGAGTCTTGGGTGTCGCCATCTTCAGTCGGGGTTCGTTCGCATTTTAAATCTTGTGCGTTTACTGTTGATGAGGGAACAGTTACAGGCTTGTCGTCCCAAACCACCTCCCCTCTGTCTTCTTTCTGGTCCTGTTTGGGGGTGGTTTTGTTGTCTGTCTCAGTAGTCGGTCCGTTTTCGCTGTCGACCTCGTGTTCTATCGGCTCTTTTGCCTTTGGCGAGCACGGCGGCATGTCCTCACCACTACAATCGCAGTTTTCAGTTGCTTCTCGTGTGATCTTCTTCTCCATGGCCGATTTTCTCACAATGGACCATTTGGACTGATGGTCTTCCTCGTCGATTTTCGGTTTGGTTGGTATTGGCTCCTGAGGAGCCGGAGTTTCAAACTGAACGCTTGCTTGCATTTTGTCTTGATGGATCTGAGAAGATAAAGCAATACACACACGCCCCACAACACACACACACACACACACACACACACACACCCCACACACACACACACACACACCAACACACACCAGCACACGCACGCACGCAGCGCACACACACACACACACACACACACACACACACACGCAAGCACGCACAGCACACACGCGCGCACGCGCGCACAGCACCACACACACACACACACACACACACACACACACACACACACACACACACACACACACACACACACACACGCACACACGCACGCACGCGCGTGCACACACACACACACACACACACACACACACACACACACACACACACACACACACACACAACACACACACACACACACACACACCACGCACGCAGCCGCGCGCGCACACACACACACACACACACACACACACACACACACACACACACACACACACACACACGCACGCACGCACGCACGCACGCACGCACGCACGCACGCACGCACGCACGCACGCACGCACGCGCGCGCACTCACACACGCACACACACACAGCAAACAGAGATTTGAATATAAATAATTATTATTATTACTGATCGTTTTTATATAGCGCTATTTAGTCTTTGCTCTCGAGGACACTCACTGCGCAATTGTCACATGCGATTCCGAATGAGTTGCCTTTTTCCTTTCAGATATAGCACTTCTTCTTTTTTCTTTTCTTTTTAAATATCCACCAAAACGGTGTACTTACAACGCTGTACAAAAGCGATCAATAAGAATAACAATAAATATCACCAACTGAAATTCCAGCAGTGCCAAATTTGACTTACTCGTTTTCAACTCACTGACTCGAGATGGTGACTGAATTTCTCCCGTGTCTTAAATTTGACAGACTATATGATACGCAAATATGCGTAAGTCACAGCACGGTCGACCATACATTACTCATCCTGAAAGGTCAAACCTGAATTCTGGGAAATCAGGCCCCTTACTTAACAGCAGCACAATGAAAAAGGCTCAATTTATCAGTCAGTTATAACTAGACAGGACAGTGATCAGTTATTGGCACACTGGCAAGATATTCAGTCGTATTCAGGCTTGCCTTGAAGTTACATAAACAAAAAGAAAGAGTACTGATAAATATCCTGCCCAGTGTAAACCGTGTGCCTGCTGGCTCGGCCACTGAATGATTTAAACACGAGAAATGACATTGAATAGTCCTCCACTGAATACACCCGACATGGAATACTGATACACAGTCTGACCTGATATCGACGACTCCACTCAATACACCCGACATGGAATACTGATACACAATCTGACTTGATATATCGACTGCTTTCCAACACGTGCGTCTGTCTGACACTATGTAAAATCCTGTCATGAAAGATAGACAACTTTTACACCGATTGTTTAACTTCAAAACTTTCGCAACTGAATTTACCTCAGGCTCAAAATGGCGCTTGTGCCCACATACAAAAAAAACTAAAAACACTGTTTGGTCACGTGAGAACGGGAATTTCCGAACATGTTTGGGCACTGAAGAATATTCTGTGACTTTTTTTTTTAATTTTTAATTTGAAGACAGCGAATATATGGCCAAAATAGATCTGAGTTTCCAAAATTAATGTTGGCAGTTTTCTAGTTGCAGGTGCCTGCAAGAAAACTGAAATTTGCTGTTATACCGCCGCCGTAGTTGCCATGGACGACGGTCGGAACACAGTTCACCGCATAAAAGGGGAATCCCCTACATTGAAAGATCGCTTTTACAGGGAAGAACTCTATGTTGTCGACTTTTGCGTCTTGTGATACCCTTACGTAAGCCACGAGAAACGTGATGAACAATAAGACAGTAGTAACTAAAACAGAACCGTGCATGTGAAAGCCCCCAACAAAAAGGTCAAAAACTGGGTACAAGCCAGGTCGCAAGTGGTGCACGAACTAGAGGCACAACTCTAGATGCGATCCTTTCCGTCAGTCACGTCGGGTTCTCTCCCCTGGATCGAACGCGTCTAGAGTCCAACGAAAGAAATAGCCTATCAGGCAATCGCCTTTTGCTCTCTCTCTCTCTCTCTCTCTCTCTCTCTCTCTCTCTCTCTCTCTCTCTCTCTCTCTCTCTCTCTCTCTCTCTCTCTCTCCTATTCCTCCTCCTGCTCTTCCTCCCTTTCCTCTATTTGATCGTTGTGACACTAATCAGCACATTATTAGTAGCCTACTCCCAAAAATATCATTATCACTATACTGTGACATTACACACAGCACTACTACTGCCTACCTCGTGATGGTTATTATGTTCTTGTCGATCAAACTGCTAAGTCTACGCAGACCATTGTGCACAGGTCACACTTGTCCATACACCGCTCAGTTAATATAGTACGAAGTACGGTTGAAGCATTGGTGGTCCAGTGGTAGAATACTCGCAAGCCAAGCGGGTGACCCGGGTTCGATTCCCGGCCGATGCCTTGTACTTCTACCTCTGGTTGTGGAAAGGCAGCGGAATACAGAATAGAGAATACAGAATCTTTATTGTCTATGAATAACATAGAAATTTGCCTTACGACTGCATAAAAGATACAAGTAAAATAACACACAGTATAATAATACATGAACATGAGTACACATAAAACACAGAGTACTTTATCTTAGCAGTCATCAACAGCACGCAAAACGAAACGAAACTCAGTTCTGTCAGTCTTCTTCTTCTTCCTCCTTTTTTTAAACGTATTTATTTAAAGTCTTTTCACATAAATTATGTGTTATTAGACCGATCTTACAATTATCATGCTAAAAACATGTATGAGCAAGTTGCACCAATAGAAATTTATGTTCAAACAAACAAACAAACAACCCACCTTATTTGCAGTCAACAAACAATCATAGATACATATTCTGTCAGTCAACTGAGACGAGGTGAGATTCGCTTTGTTCAGTGAATATCGTTGTTT
>JABMCL010003677.1:10000-20000 GCA_018857735.1 Alviniconcha marisindica
TTATAGTCCATTTACAAGACAGACAAGCTCTTCCAAGCTTATGGACACTATTATTCTAATCCATTTACAAGGTAGAAAAGCTCTTTCAAACTTATGGACACTATTATTCAAATCCATTTACAAGGCAGAAAAACTTTTTTGAAACTTATGGACAATATTATTCAATTCCATTTACAAGACAGAAAAGCTCTTTCAAATATATGGACACTATTATTATAATCTATTTACAAGACAGAAAGGCTCTTTCAAACTTATGGACACTATTATTCTAATCCATTTACAGGACAGAAAAGCGTTGAAGGAAGTTTTACACGAAGGTTTTGGGGACGCCATTTACAAGGCAGAAAAGCTCTTCCAAGCTTATGGGCACTGTTATTATAATCCATTTACAAGGCAGAAAAACTCTTTCAAGCTTATGGACACTATTATTCTAATCCATTTACAAGGCAGAAAAGCTCTTTCAATCTTATGGACACTATTATTCCAATCCATTTACAAGACAGACAAGCTCTTCCAAGCTTATGGGCACTGTTATTATAATCCATTTACAAGGCAGAAACACACTTTCAAGCTTATGCACACTATTATTCTAATCCATTTACAAGGCAGAAAAGCGCTTTCAATCTTATGCACACTATTATTCCAATCCATTTACAAGGCAGAAAAGCTCTTTCAAGCTTATGGACACTTATTCTAATCCATTTACAAGACAGAAAAGCTCTTTCAGCTTATGGACACTATTATTCTAATCCATTTACAGGACAGAAAAGCGTTGAAGGAAGTTTTACACGAAGGTTTTGGGGACGCCCCCTTGAAGAACGGCAGAGAAGTAGGCTGTGAAACTTGTGAGTGAGGGCCAAACACATAAAAGGTTCAAAATAACGCTATTAGGACAAAACACAACATGCGAATTTTCGGGGTAATTTTTCGGGGTAATCCCCTTTATCCAGCTACAAACCGACAGGTAAACAACGATTAAACGGTCAAAAACGATCAAAAATGGGATGGAGAGCTAATCCACTTATCATTTTTGGGGGGTGAGCTATGTCCGGTGCTTGGAAGAATGTTACCCCCAAAATTCGCATGTTGTGTTTTGTCCTAATAAACAGCGTTATTTTCAACCTTTTATTGGAACCAGATCCAAATCTGGTTCTAGAACGCGCGCTAGCGGTCATTCTTGCTTCAGAATCTTGTCACAGAGCGGCAAGTGCTGAAGACATCAAGCGGCTCAGTGTAGGCCTCCATCGTCAGACGCCCGCTGCATCAATCTGTCAGAAACACTCAGGTGGAGTCCACCGCTCCCTCCACTCACTGAAAGGATGGAATTCTTGTGTGAAGATCTGCTCTTCCTTCACTGAAATTCAACAGTTAAGAAGAAGAACTCAGAATGTTTCACTGTAGAAGGCCATCAGACCCATTACAAATGGCAGAAAGAAAGAGAGAGAGAAATCAGAACTCAAAATGTTTTATTGTGGAAGGCCACCTGACCCATTACAAACGGGAGAGAGAGAGAGAGTGAGAGACAGACAGACAGACAGAGACGCAGAGAGACAGAGAGAGAGAGAGAGAACTCAGAATCTTGTATTGTAGAAAACCACCTGACCCATTACAAATGGTATGCCTATAAACATACATAGACATCCTATACAAAACAGTTAACGAACAATAACAATTAACAAACAGACAAGACAAAACAAACAACAACAATGAGAAGAAACAAACATGGAAGGAAGAAACCAGCAAACACACCCACCCCACCACCACCCACACCCCGTGCAAAAAAGGCAAGGAAGAAGAAAGCAAAACACTCTGGCTGGAGACAACCTACAAGTGTTACATGCAAACCTTTTAAGCACTACCACATCTTGTTGAATGTGCACTATTGCCCCCCCCCCCCCCACCCCCCTCCTCGCCCACCCCCCCAAAAACAAAAACAAAATCAACTTACACCCCCAGTTTTGACCCTAAGTAGATATCAAAACAAGGGGAGAAAATGCACAATGGAGATTACACACATTCTCGAAAATCAGATTCACTGCTTAAACTTTGGTTCCAGGAAAAGAAGCTTATCGTGGACAAGATCATACCTCGCGACGTTTATTTTAATGGTAGATGGATGAATCTACCTAAGTCGTGAAGACAACCTTCATCTTGGATCATTTGTCTAAGGGTAACATAGGAAGGTTGCACAGTATATTTTCTGGGAATGTTTTTTTGTCTCAGGTCTAAAAAGAAGAAAACGATATACATGTATGTGTGTATATATATATATATATATATATTATACTTTTGCACCACTGCTTTGTTTAGTAACGTTTAATGAATGCCCTATGAGATCTGTTGTTGCAGTAATAGTTGTACTGCTACAGTAATAGTAGAAGTAGCAGCTGGATTATCCCGAAAATTCGCATGATGTGTTTTGCCTGAATAAATAGCGTTCTTTTAACCATTTTACATGTTTGGATCCTTCATCGTACTAATCCCCTTCCTTGTCCAAGACCTACCAAGGGTCCAAATCGCCAGTAGTATTCAATATGACTTCGGCACCGTCTCCACGGACACCGCTGAATGCTGTGCTGCAGGAGACAGACGAGGCACAGGACTCTGTGGTGGCAGTTGAAGAGTTGCACGTTCACTGCCCTGTCACGACACACGATGCAGACTCTCGCCTGTTGTTCTCCCCACGTGTGGTGTCCGGACACTTCCTCCATCAGTCTGCGATCTGGGCAAAGAGGGCAGGCTGGCATCGTCAGGTAACAACGAATGGATGACGGTTAGTTGGTTAGTAAGTTCTTGGGTTTCAACGTCCAGTCAGCCTTACAGGGTCACATCAGCACGAATCCCGCATTCACAATTCGTTTACACCAGTATGAAATATAAGCCACTCCATCACACGTTTGTCTGATTGGCTGACACGTGACGTTAAACAGTGGCCATCTTTCTGAAACGCTTCTAACTTATCAAGCAAATATTGTAATGAACACTTGACGTTAAACAAAAGCATCTGTCAGAAACGTTTCTAACTGCTCACCCAAAATAGAACAATAAAACTCTTGACATTAAACACTGACATTAAACACTGGCATACTATTATGTCAGAAACATTTCTAGTTCTCGCTGCTCACCCAAAATGGAACAGAACTCTTGAATTTAAACAGTGACATCTGTCAGACACGTTCACTGTCAGACACATTTCTCGCTGCTCACCCAAAATGGAACAGAACTATTGAATTTAAACAGTGACATCTGTTACAAACATATCTCGCTGCTCACCCAAAATTGAACAGAACACTTGACGTTAAACAGTGACATCTGTCAGAAACATTTCTCACTACTCACCCAAAATGGAACAACAGAATACTTGACGTTAAACAGTGACATCTGTCAGAAACACTTCTCACTACTCACCCAAAATGGAACAACAGAATACTTGATGTTAAACAGTGACATCTGTCAGAAACATTTCTCACTACTCACCCAAAATGGAACAACAGAACACTTAACGTTAAACAGTGACTTCTGTCAGAAACATTTCTCGCTGCTCACCCAAAATGGAACAACAGAACACTTGACGTTAAACAGTGACTTCTGTCAGAAACATTTCTCGCTGCTCACCCAAAATGGAACAACAGAACACTTGACGTTAAACAGTGACTTCTGTCAGAAACACTTCTCGCTGCTGACCCAAAATGGAACAACAGAACACTTGACATTAAACAGTGACTTCTGTCAGAAACACTTCTCACTACTCACCCAAAATGGAACAACAGAACACTTGACGTTAAACAGTGACATCTGTCAGAAACACTTCTCGCCGCTCACCCAAAATGGAACAACTGCTCACCCAGAATGCTACGGAGCTGTGGCGGAAGACTTGCGATTGCTGCATCTTCCCAAGCAGCTCGAAAGTGACGCACCTGAAAATAAATGAATACAAACGTTATATTAGGCACCTTGCCATTTACAGTTGCAGTTAGTTCTTGGATCTTAACGTTCCATCAATAATAATAATAATATAATTACTTGCATTTATAAAACGCCCTTTCTCACAGGAGTTCGTAGCGCTTTACAATTATTGACAACATTTACAACAACAAATATTATATACAAAATACACAAGCACTAAAGACGCAGTGAATCAAGCAGATGTAGCCTACGCATTACACACACACACACACACACGCACACACACACGCACGCACGCACGCACGCACGCACGCACGCACGCACGCACGCACGCACGTACGCACACACACACACACACACACACACACACACATACACACACACACACACATTAAGAGAGGATCTCTCTCTCTCTCTCTCTCTCTCTCTCTCTCTCTCTCTCTCTCTCTCTCTCTCTCTCTCTCTCTCTCTCTCTCTCTCTCTCTCTCTCTCTCTCTTGTTTTGTTTTGTTTGTTATTGCTTTTGGGGTTTATTTTATTTGTATTTTTTTAATAATTTTTTTCGTGGTTTGGGCATTTGTCTGATTGTTTGTTATTGTTTTTTCCACCTAGGTGGGTGTGAGGAGGTATAAGACAAAGTACGCAGTAAATTGTCCTTTTCTTCTTCTAATTCACGTGCATATGATCACCCTGCTACATACTATTACTCAACAGAACCGTGTAGGCGACACTTCTTCTGCTGCGATCATACAAATTTAGAATTTCGAACGTAGATGTGAATGGACATTTTGGCCGCAAACTAAAAACTGAAACCTCTGAAAACGCGATCAAAGGTTTGCTGGAAACTGAGGTTAAGTCTTAAGTTATTTGGTATGGTAAATTTTGAAAAGGCCTGAGATCTGTAGTAGTATGAGGCTTAATGTCCTCAAATGTCGTGCTGATACATTAGGGACAAACTGTAAGAAAGGAGAGATCTTTAGAAACAATGTGTAGAAAGGAGTGATCTCTAGAAACAATGCGCTAATAAAATTATGAGTATTTTGTATAGGCCATAGGATTTTGGAGGTAGGGAGGAGTTGATATATATTTGTAATCGAAACGTGTGTACCTACCCCATTGCTGTAATGCAAATCACTGGCACCTCTGATTTCACGTGGGAGAGCTGGAATAGTAATGTCACAAAATGAAGCTATTAACAGTTACTTCTCTCTCTCTCTCTCTCTCTCTCTCTCTCTCTCTCTCTCTCTCTCTCTCTCTCTCTCTCTCTCTCTCTCTCTCTCTCTCTCTCTCAAACACACACACACACACACACACAAATACACACACACACACACACACACACACAACACACACACACCAACACACACACACACACACACACACACACACACACACACACACACACACACACACACCACACAACCACACACACACACACACACACACACACACACACACACACACACACACACACACACACACACACACACACACAACACACACACACACACACACACACACACACACACACACACAACACAACACACACTACACAACACACACACACACAACACACACACACACACACACACACAACACACACACACACACACACACACACACACACACACACACACACACACACACACACCACACACACACACACACACACACACAAGCAAACAAACAAACAAAACAAACAAACAAAACACTCACACGATAAAACTCCCAATACTTACGGACGTGTTGCACGTGAGCATCAACCGAGGCACGCTGTGGAATATCCCTGACGTCGTCCACGTCCACAGCCCTGGCCCTCAGGTCCACACAGTGGTCATACAAGGAGCAAGGGGGAGATGGCCAGAGGTCCAGCCGACCACCTCCACGCAACTGCAGCTGCCCGAAGCGGAGTCCAGCTTCAGGTGGATTTGACCGTGCTGCAGAAATTTGCCCGTCCTCAGCGTGTGAGGCACGACTGGGCCCAGACTGCCCCTCGTTGCTTCCTGGTGTCGCCGTTGCTGTGGGTGTCTGTGGTCGTTTAGGTCTGGTTCGTCTGGTTGAGGCCTGAGTTTGTGACTGCTCTAAATCTTCGGCTACGTCTTGACGAGACGTTGAAGAAACCTGTGACTGCTCAAACCCTTCGGCTGTCCGTTGACCAGACGCTGAAGAAGACTGTGACTGCTCACAACCTTCCGCTATGCGTTCACGAGACGTTGAAGAAAACTGTGACTGCTCAAACCCTTCGACTGTGCGTTCACCAGACGCTGACGAAGGCTGTGACTGCTCAGAGCCTTCAGCTATGTTTTGATGAGAAGCTGAAGAAGGCTGTGACTGCTCAAACCCTTCGACTCTGCTTTGATCAGACGCTGATGAAAACTGTGACTGCTCAGAACCTTCGCTTATGTCTTGACGAGAAGCTGAAGAAAACTGTGACTGCTGAAACCCTTCGACAATGCGTTGACCAGACGCTGAAGAAGACTGTGATTGCTCAAACCCTTCGACAATGCGTTCACCAGACGTTGAAAAAACCTGTGACTGCTCAGAACCTTCAGCTATGTTTTGGTGAAAAGCGGAACAAGGCTGTGGCACGAGCGGCTGTTCAGGTGGGGAGTCCTGTGCAATTGCTGATGCCGTTCGTGATGACCTCATTTCTTCAGGCTGCTGTGAACATGACGAAGGCTGCTGTGAACATGACGACGGCTGCTGTGAACATGACGACGGCTGCTGTGAGCCGTCTATCTCTGGAGATGCGCGCTGCTCTGTGGGTGGAGAATGTTCGCCAAGAAACATCTGGTTCACTGACTGTTCCTCTGTCCTCAAACAGCTTTGCATCAACTGCGCCTCCGGCAACGTGCTCCAGTCCGTCACAGCAGACGATTGGGAAGGAGGCATCTGTATAGAAATCCGTTGCCGCGTCTCAAAAGAACGTCGCGAATACTCCTCCAGAAGCTTGCCTCGTTCCGTCGTGGCGGGAGGTTGAGAGAGGGTTAACGTGTGTCGCACGGAACGTTGCTCCGTCCTTCCACGAAGTTGCTCTGGCACCAGTTCCTCCTCCGTTGCTGTGTCTGATTGCGAAGGTTGCAGCCAGTGGGGTGAGTCTTCTCTTGTCCCGGAAGAAGGTCGTGAATGCTGCAGCCCTTGCGTTGTGTCCCATTCCGCTGCGTTGGGAGTCTGTGGGTCTTGAGGCGGGTCCTGGTGTCTTCCAAACGAGACTGCGGACTGCAGCGTCTCTTCGCGAGGAACTTGCTGTGTCCCTGTCGGTGTTCGGCTTGTCACCTGCCTGGACCCACCGGCACAGGTGATAGTGAACTCACTGGGGAGTCCTATGTCCGCTAGACTCACAATACGTTCGCCGGAGGTTTCAAGTGGTTTTGAGTCAGCTGCACGTTTTGTTGTTGTTGTTGTTGTTGTTGTTGTTGTTGTTGTTGTTGTTGTTGTGGGTGATCTCTTGTCCTTTGAGTGTTTGTTCTTGAGTGGAGGAGTTGTATGCGAAGCTCTTTTGTGTGTTTTGGTCGCAGCTGGTTTTGTGCGCGAGTTTTCATCTTTGCCCACGTGTTTGTCCATTTTGTTTCCTTTGTGCTTTTTTCCTTGTTTGCTTTTCGTCTGATCTCTGGGTTTTCCACTCCGATCTCTGTGCCTCGCTTCGCCACCATGCTCAACATTAGCAATTTTGGCGTCAAGCTTTGCAACGGCGTCTGCGGACTTGTCTAACTGTACAGCGTATTGGACGCTCTCCAGTACATCGGACAGAGTCTCGCTTCTCCGGTCTGACGGAAGATCTGGTGCGCCGGTCGGTAGCATCATTGCGGCCAGCTCTGATACTCCTTGCTGATCGCGGCTTGTTTCAAGCTGGGTCTTGGGGTTGAAGCCAAAAGCGGCCATCGCTGCCGTTGCAACTGCAGGGTTCGTGTGGTGGGGGCCTGGCCGTAGTCTCTCGCCATACCACTTGACTGGCGAAACCAGATCGGATTTTTCACACAACTGAACTGCATTTTTACTCAGCTTGGTGTCAACACGTTCTGGACTAGAACAACTGACATCACTGCCCGACACAGAAAAAGCGTTGTTATTACTCACGTCTGGTTCATTTAAAATTTGATTCTTTTGTTTGTCTGGTACTATTTTCACAATGTTTTCATCTTCGACATCTTCGATGTTGGACACTCTTGATTGACTTCCGGTGTTCCCGTCAAATGTTTCTTTAGAAATGTCGCTGGGGTGCGAAATGAGAACGGTCGTTCTCAGTTGTTCTTCTTGCTCCTCCCCGTTCATTTGATTGTCTGATACGCTGCGATGCAGTTCTTCAGATTGGATACATTCGGCCATTTTGAAACGGTATTGTTTCTGTGTCACAGTTCTCGCAAGATCACGGCCCTCGCAAGATCACCGGATGAGAACGGGGCTGAGGACGTGTCATGTGCGTCGGGGGAATCACCTAAAAGTAACAAAATACCGAAAGTGGTACAGAGCAGTTACTTAACGTATCCAGCAAAATGCCACGACTCACAACTCAACTATATGCCAGTGTTTTACTAGTTTACAAAGTCTTTAGTACAGTACGATACACACTGTGGTTTAAAGTATAACTGCGTGAATATATAGGCTATGCTGCAGGTTATTGCCCGCTTACTGTCACAAGATCTCACCGAGGTTTGCACAAGTATACCGTATACTTGTATTCTTTTACTGATTCCTATATTAACATCTGCATTATGGGCAACACATTACAATTAATCTCTCTCTCTCTCTCTCTCTCTCTCTCTCTCTCTCTCTCTCTCTCTCTCTCTCTCTCTCTCTCTCTCTCTCTCTCTCTTTCCTGTTCTGTTCGGACCAACAGCAGACACATTTTACTGATAGAAACCCGGTGCGGTACCTTTGCACCTTGCATGCTTAGTTGATTTCGATTGCCTTTATCCCATCATAAACACCACGAAAACACAGTAAGTACGTTGGTGTTTTACGCCCAGTCAACCAATGCGATGAAAACACAGTAAAACAAACTGTGACAATGGCAGAAAATAAAACATTGCCATTGCATTCACACACAACAAATAATGAGGGCAGCTGCAAAGTGGTACACCAAAAGTTATATAAAATACGCTGTGTCTGTAAAATATAAAATATAAAATTAAAAACATTACGTGTTTACCAAAAAAACTACGAATGCACACAATAGGAAAAAACTGGAAATAGAAAGCGGAACAAAACAACGGGAAAGTGTAGCGCTGATTAACCTTCCTCTGAGATCTAGATTTCCGTCTGTGGCGAAACATTCGCGTAACTGAATGCAAAACCTGCTTGTTTCGCTCCTTATGTAGCCTGTCGCATACGTGTTCATTTATCCAGTTTCTGTCTGTTTCTGATTGTACTGTCTGTCTGTCTGTCTGTCTGTCTGTCTGTCTGTCTGTCTGTCTGTCTGTCTGTCTCTCTCTCTCTCTCTCTCTCTCTCTCTCTCTCTCTCTCTCTCTCTCTCTCTCTCTCTCTCTCTCTCTCTCTCTCTCTCTCTCTCTCTCTCCATCCGTCCGCTCTGTCTCTCGTCATTTTTTTCATTTAATACATTTTCAACGGTCGATGCAATTACAAACAAGAACGACGACTACAGCGTTGACAGCTTAAAGTAGAGATACAGCAGGTTAACCTTTTCCGTGCCCTTACAGCATCAACCGACCTCCTTAAGTAAACGTTTTCTATCGGTCTGCAAGCCACCACAGGACGTCCTGCTGGAATTCTGACTTCTCGTGCACTCTCAAGAGAAGCAAAGTTGAAGAAAATGAACGTTTCTGCTTGACTGAACCCGTGTGCGAGGCTCAGACTTCAAGGACTTGCATCAGCAGCACAAAGTATTCAGCAGGGAAAGGGTTCAAGATAGAAGGGAGTGAGAGGGTAGATCATTATTAAAACTGTTTCAATACTTATCTCGCTCAGCAGCATGTACAAACTCTCCACATACCTTGATCTTGATTGGATACGTTGACACTGACAGCCACAAGACCACTTCTGGCATAATACGCCAACGGGAAGACATGGAGGGAGCACACGTTATTCTAAAACAAATCAAATGTTAAAAAAAAAAAACCGGTTCAAAACAGTCTGTT
>JABMCL010003677.1:50000-55000 GCA_018857735.1 Alviniconcha marisindica
GTATTTTATGCTGCGTATCTGGGAGCTGACGGCCAGCGGGTACCTACCGCTTTCACCATACACTATGATGCTAGGAGTTCTGTTGCTTAACCTCAAGAACCTCTTGATGGCAAATAAGTGAACCTTTTCAACTGTTTCCACTCTCCCTGTACCCCATATCCAGAGGCGTACAAAAGCGCTGGCTGTATTTGGGCATCAAAGATCTTACTGAACACTCCCCAATCTGTGCAATTTATCTTTCTGAGTGCTTTCAAAATGGTGATAATCTTCCGTTTAGCCTTTGGTATAAAATCTGCTACAGCTTGCGTTGTGCTAAGTTTAGTAGTTAACGCTATGCCTAGGTACTTGTACGAGTTTACTACTTCAAGTTGTACATCCCCGTAAGTCCATCTTTCGTGTCGAGACAGGTGTCCCCCTTTTCTAAACACTATGATGCTGGTTTTTGCCAGGTTTACTTCCAGTTTTAGTCTATCTGCTTCGGCCTTGAGGTTATTCAGCTGGTTTTGCAGACCCCCTGGTGTTGAGGACACCAGCGCCACATCATCTGCAAACAGCAGTAAGAAAACTTCTGCCATGCCCTGAACAAACTGAACCCCGTGAGTACCCTTGTCCCTTACGGTTGTGGCCAGCTCGTTAATGAAGAAGGAGAACAATAATGGGCTGCTACACTCCCCCTGCTTGAGCCCGACTGGGCAGGAGAACTCTTCTGTCGTACAGCCTGCATCCACTCTGACAGAAGCCACAACAGAGCTGTACATTGCTCTCAGTGCCCTTAGCATCTTTCCCCACGCCCCCGCCCTTCGTAAGACATCCCACAATATGTTCCTGTTCACGGAATCGTATGCTTTACGGAAATCCACAAAAGCAACATACAGCTTGCCTTTTGATTTTGCCAGGACCTTTTCTACCATCGAAATCATAACAAAAATGTGGTCCACAGTTGACCGTCCCTTCCTGAAACCACCCTGCTCTTCTACCAGCTTCCCCTGACTTTCTGCCCACACTTCAAGTCGCTTATTTAATACATATGTATAGCACTTGCTCAAAATACTAAGTAGGGATATGCCACGGTAGTTATCCGGGTCGCTAATGCTTCCCTTCTTGTGTATGGGGACCAGCAGCGCTTTTGACCACTGTTCCGGGAAGAGGCTGTTGTTGAACAGGTGATTGAAATAGCTTGTCAAGAAAGGGACTACAGTCTCCTGTGAGTTTTTCAAGAGCTCGCCCAACACACAATCTTGACCTGGTGACTTGCCATTCTTAAGGTTTTTTATCGCTGCCCGTACTTCGTCTTCCCTAATGTCCTGGTTCAGTTCTGCGTCATACTCAGAGGCATATGTATCATCATCACTATCATCCTCACTTGTGTTTTCAGAAAGATTATCCTCACACGAGTTTGTACCAAAAACTGACTTAAAGTGTGCTAACCGCTCCTCTGAGGAAATATCGTTGCCTCTGCCCGCCCCCCTGTTTATACTCTTGACTGCTTTCCAGAACGACTGCTGGTCCCGAAGATTTTTCGTCAAGCCTTCACACTTGTTTTCGTCGTATTCCCTTTTTTTCTTTTGGAGCAAACTATGGTGTTTTGTCCGCTCTGTTACATAAGTAACCCTATCGCTACCACCCTTGGTTCCTTTCCATCGTCTCAACAATCGTTTCACTCTTTGTTTGGACTGCCTACATTCATTATCAAACCATGGAGCCCCTTGCTTTTTTCCCTTGCGATTGAAAAACGTTTTCTTCATTGGCTCAGCAGCGTTCAGCAAAACAGACACAAATATGTCAAGCGCCTTGTTCGGATCACGTGCAATCTGTTCAGTGGCCTCTCCCAGAGTATTTGTAAACACACTTGACCTGACATTGTTTTGTAAAGTTCGTGTCAAGTTGTCTTGCCAGACGAGTTTTGTGACTACAGTGGCTTGGTCAGCAGTTTCACGTGCTCCGAGAGAGAGAGAGAGAGAGAGAGAGAGAGAGAGAGAAGAAGAAGGGGGGAAAAAACACTGAGAGAGGCAGACATCGAGAGACAGAGACAGACAAACAGACAAACAGAGACAGAGAGATACAGAGAGAGAGAGAGAGACAGCGACAGCGCAAAAGAGACAGAAGGAAAGAAACACACAGAGAGGCATACAACGAGAGAGAGAGAGAGAGAGAGAGAGAGAGAGAGAGAGAGAGAGAGAGAAGAAGAAGAAGAAGAAGAAGAAGAGAAGAAAAGGGGGGAAAAAACTGAGAGAGGCAGACATCGGAGACAGAGACAGACAGACAGACAAACAGAGACAGAGAGATACAGAGAGAGACAGACAACGACAGAGCAAAAGAGACAAAAGGAAAGAAACACTGAGAGAGGCATACAACGAGAGAGGAGAGAGAGAGAGAGAGAAGAGAGAAGAGAGAGAGAGAGAGGAGAGAGAGAGAGAGGAGAGAGAGAAGAAGAAGAAGAAGAAGAAGAAGAAGAAGGGGGGGAAAAAACATGAGAGAGGCAGACATCGAGAGACAGAGACAGACAGACAGACAAACAGAGACAGAGAGATACAGAGAGAGACAGACAACGACAGAGCGAAAGAGACAGAAGGGAAGAAACACTGAGAGAGGCATACAACGAGAGGAGAGAGAGAGAGAGAGAGAGAGAGAGAGAGAGAGAGAGAGAGAGAGACGCTACACAGGCCGCTTACACAACAGGGTCATTACTCTGTGATGCACTATACAAACACAAAATGATATCACTGAGTTGAGACTAGAGAGAGAGAGAGAGAGCTCACCTGTCACTATAGTTATTTTCAGTCACTGTTCCATGGTCGTGTTCCGCGTCCGCTATCCACAATCAGACTGGTGTCAAAGGTAGTGTGTCCAAAACGAAGAGTCGGCAGTGTCTACTGTTTGCTTTGCCTTTGCCTTTGCCATAGCGTAAGGCACAAAGCACGTGATCGCTGATCTCCCACACATCTGCATCATGCACCTCAGCATCCCCACAAGGCACATTTTGTTGCTGTGGTGTTCCGGCACAGTTCAAGATTCAGATTATAGTATTGTCGCACCAGAGAAATTCAGCTCGTGGCTATATATATATACACTACGCCACATCACCGTCAGTTGTTTCTGGCAGCTCTGGCAAGACTGATTATAACCGCTTAAGACCGCGTCGTGTAGCTGGGCAATAATATTCAACAGCAACAACAACAAAAGTCTAAACGGTTACAAATGAGCCCGAAATCTCACATATAATCATGTGTAAATCTCACATATAATCATGTGTAGTCAATTCAAACTAAACTACGAGAAGAAGGTAGTCCGCGACTTGTAGCAAATACCGCTGTGACTCCCCAGAGAGTGTAGACGAGATCTCTTCTAGTTCTACTGACAACTGACAACTTTGTTTTTAGCCCAGCAGGTCACTGGTGGAGGCGAGGCGTCAGACAGAACAAAGCAGTAAGTGGATTTTTGTTGAACAGCCTGACAAACACACAGAGATGTATTTCTACTTCAGGCCGAAAGAACGACACAGAACTAGAGCGCTTCGAACGCTTGCTTCTTCAGTGAAGCGGTAACCGGAATGAAAAACTGTAACAGCAACATTTTCACACCGGATACGGTAAACGGTAACGAGATAGCTATCGACGTGTCCCAAATCTTTCATTTTTGAGGACACGCATGGATCCCGGAAGGTCTCCATTCCTGAGAAACTGCCCTTTGCCTGGAAAAGAGCCAACGAGACAGGTGCAAATGCACTGAAACTGTTTGTGTGACCTTGATCCGCCTGGCTGGTCTCGGTGCCTCTCTGGAGTCTATATACGAGTTGGAGCACGATTCGCTGTCGGCGTGGCCGGTTCATATAGGCACATGATGGTGTTGCCTTTTTGCGGGTTTACCTTTAAAATGATACAGTGCACGTTCACTGCAGCTGTTTAATGTTTGATTAAAGTTTCGCCTGCAGCGTAACAAGACACTGTCCGGGTTAGTAACAGTGATTTGTCTTATATCAGAAGTGGTTGTCACGTCTGTAGAACTATGCAGAAAGGAGTTGGAGAGAGAAAATAATCATCACTTTTTGGGGGCTTGCCGGCTTAGTGAGCACGTTTGTAAAGCTGACACAAGGCAGAAAGATTAAATATCACAACTTGATGCGAATTTTCTTGTGATATGGCTAACGGTGTCAGTCGTGTTTGGTCACACATACACCGACACACGCATACACAAACGTACGCACACCCGCACATACAGACGGACACGCATAAACGCACGCACATGACGCACGATCGCACACAGCACACACACAACCACACAACACACACACACACACACACACACACAAATTACACTGCGACAGCACGACGCACGCCGCGTGTCCACACAACACACACACACACAACACAAGACACACACCACGCACGCACGCGCACACAAACACCACACTGTAACACACACACCACACACCACACACACATGCACACACACACACACACACACACACACACACTCACACACACTCAGCGACAACTTAAATAGTGGTACTCCTCCCGGCGGGCACCTGCATCTAGATACACGAGACTGTTGAGAAAAGCTGCATTGAAGTTTATCGATCGTCACAGCCCGGATGGAAATTTCTGCTGTTCGGGCGACGCACCCAGATTGTCACGTGGTCATTTCCGGTTTTAGGTGTATGTGTGTGTGCATGTTCATTTTATCCTATTTTACAGTTGAGCGTGGGTGTTCGTCTTGTTTTTTATGACTTTTGTTGGTTGGTTGGTCGGTTGGTTCTTACAATTGTAGTCCACAAACTGGATCAGTTATTTCGATCCTCAAACAACGACAGAATTGGAATGAAAGTTTTTCTTCTTGGCTTATTGTTAGCCACAGTGAACCTTTTCGCGTAATTTCGACTCACCAGAATAGATTGTATTCAAACATGAGTAGATTCGTGATGAGACATGGCTAGGCACGGTGAAATAGTTTCATGTTCCGTACTAATGCTGTGTACAACATTGCTGATGGTCAGTGGCACT
>JABMCL010003677.1:57500-67500 GCA_018857735.1 Alviniconcha marisindica
TGGAGAAGCAGGGCACCAACATCTCAGATCTGCCTACTTAGAAATTCGAGAATTAGTAACATCCGTCACTATCTCACTATTGAATGCTACAAAAACCCTCCTCTGTGCCTTTGTTTTGTCAAAACTTGATTACTGTAATTCTCTTCTATCAGGTTCTCCTGACAAACTCCAAAAGGCCCAAAAATTCTGCAGCCAGACTTGTCTTCAAAGCTCGCAAGCACGAACACATCAAACCCCTCCTTCAGAAACTTCACTGGCTACCAGTAGTCTCAAGAATCCAGTATCAGTAAAGTCGCAACTCTGTGCTACAATTCTTTCACTGAAAGTTACCCAGTCTGTCTTTCTGAATTCCTGACTGTCTACCAGCCATCCATTTTATTTATGTTTTTAATTTATTTTGTCCATTGTCTGTGTTTATACATTTTTCTGCAGCTTTTTGTACGGCGCATTGTGCCCTAGATCTTGCTAGGGATCATGCGCCATAGAAATGTCCATTATACATATATATATATATATATATATATATATATATATATATATATATAGATAGATAGATAGATAGATAGATAGATAGATAGATAGATAGATAGATTGTATTGTACTAATCGGAGGTCATCAGTCTCTGTCCGTGTGTGTGACCACACATCCTCATTCCGCGGAACAAGATAAAGGTTTCTCGCCTTGCCGTTGCGTGCCTAGATAGTACTGTAAGTCACAGTGTTACTGTCAGCATATATGCCCACTTAGTTTTGCACTTGGCCTGGGTATTACAGTACATCAGCACACATAAGTATATTCCACTGTATTTTGATGACTTGCGTTTAGCCCTAATACTGATGACCTTCGCGGTTGACTGCGCGTTAGATATGAACTCAGTCGGTCACTGTTTACTTGGCATTCAGTGTCAAGACTCAACCAAACATAATAATAATGGAAATTTGTAAAGCACCTACACTGTGGCTCAAAGCGCTGAACAAGCATACACACATAATGTACATCGAGATGGAAAATGTTATCCAATTTTTTCATTTTTTTAAATATATATATCGACAAGTGTTCAAGCATAATTATGCAAAAGATGCACACACACACACACACACACACACACACACACACACACACACACACACACGCGCGCCCCGCCCGCACATGCAACACGCACACACATGCACACACACACCCCACCCCACACACACACACACACACACCACACACACACACAAAACACACACAAACACACCCCCACAACACACAACCCCCACACCACACACACACACACACAACACTGTACAAACTGATGGGAGTGAAGGACAATGTCGTTTAACTGAAATATTCTGAGAAGAGAAATGTCTTAGTTGACTTTTGAAGGAAGAGAGAGTAGCAAATGCCTGATGTCTTGGGGGAGATTGTTCCAGATGTGGGGGCCAAAATGTGAGAATGCGAAAGCATGGGTTTTGCGGTTGAAACGTTGGATTTTGAGCATGCGTGTGTCTGAGGAAGAGCGGAGAGAGGCGGGAAGGACTGTAAAGGTGTAGCACTCACAAAGATAAGAGGGAGCGGAACCTGTGTTGCGTTGTAACACATGCAAGCAGTTTTGTATTTTATCCGTTCAGAAATTGGGAGCCAGTGGAGTTGCTGTAGGAGAGGTGTGCAATTTAGATGGTGTGGAGCTCTGGAAATGAGGCGTGCAGCAGTATTTGGGACTTTCCGCATTGGTTGAAGTACAGAGTTCGGAGTGCCCATGAGAAGAGAGTTGCAGTAGTCTAGTCTGGACAATACACAAGAAGTTACAAGTTGTTTTGCTGCATTACTGACTGGGCGTAAATATCAAGTAACCAGCTCGCTCACTCAGAGCGTGTGTGTGTGTGAGAGAGAAAGAGCGAGAGTTTGTGTGAGTTGTGTGTGTGTGTGTGTGTGTGTGTGAGGAGAGAGAGAGAGAGAGAGAGAGAGAGAGAGAGAGAGAGAGAGAGAGAGCGTGCGTGTATGTGAGAGGTGTGTGTGTGTGTGTGTGTGTGTGTGCGTTCGTGCGTGCGTGTGTGTATGTGTCTGTGCTGACCCAATCATAACAGACAGATACACAGTTAACAGAAGGCGATTATTGCAAGCAATTTTATTTTATTTACAATAGCAACACAACAACCTGTTTCAGGGGGGGGGGGGGGGGGGGGGGGGTTGAGGTGCCGAGTTGTTAGCCGTGAAGGTTTCAGCGAACCTTCTGGAAGCCCAGCACGGGCTGCCCACAGATGGGGCACGTGGTCAGCCGCCTGACGCAGATGCAGCACGTGGCCATGTGCAGGCAGTTCAGCAGCACCGTGTCCAGCGGCCTGATTTCACAAACTTGGCAGGTGCGGCATCCGGCTTCAAATTGTTCGCGGTTCAGTCTCGCTGGTATCCCAGGCCTAGCCACGGCGCCTGTTTGAACAAGAGTGAAAATGTGCGTGAGAGAGAGTCGGGGGGGGGGGCAGGGAGGCAGACAAGTAGGCAGACAGAGAAAGAGGCAGACAGGTAGGCAGATAGAGAGAGAGGCAGGCAGGTAGGCAGAGGGGGGGGGGGGGGGGGGGGGGCAGGCAGGTAAACAGAGACAGGCAGGTGGGTAGGCAGACAGAGAAGCAGACAGACACACACAAAGCCAGGCAGGTAGGCAGACACACAGAGAGGCAGGTACGCATACAGGCACAGAGAGAGGCAGGCAGGTAGGCAGACAGAGAGAGGCAGACAGAGAGACAGACACAGAGAGAGGCAGGAAGGCAGACAGACAGAGAGAGGCAGGGAGGTAGGCAGACAGACAGAGAGAGGCAGGCAAATAGACAGGTATAGAGGATCAGGCAGGCAGGCAGAGAGTGAGGCAGGCAAAACAGACTGAGAGAGGGGTGGGCAGGCAGGTAGACAGAGTCAGGCAGGTGAGCAGACAGACAAGACAGACAGGTGGCCAAGCAGTCACAGAGACGGACAGGCCGGCAGAGAGAGAGAGAGAGGGTGGGGGGGGGGGGCAAGCAGAGAGAGACAGGCAGGCAGAGAGAGAGAGACAGGCAGGCAGAGAGACACAGAGAGAGGCAACCAGACACAAGAATGTGCGTTTTGGTCAGGGTCTAAATGCACTAAAGTAGCATGTATATGAGTGAGCAATTAATTCATATAACCATTATACAAATATTGTGTCGAGTGTACAGAGTCTATTGCCGGAGGGAGGTGAACGTTGGCATTTGACAAAATTTGTTGCTTGTAATAGTTCACTGTTTTCATTTTCCAGGGGGCGGGGATAGCTCAGTGGTTAGAACGCCGGACTCGTGATCAAAAGGTCGCGGGTTCGAATCCTTGCAGGAGCGGCGGGAGAATTTTCTTCTCCAGGGTCAACTTTCTGTGCTGACTCTTATTCCGGTATCCGTTCCACCCCGTGTTACCGCAGTAGCACGTAAAGACCCCGGTCGTTCTGCCAAAAGTGCAGCTGGCAGGTTACAGCTAAAACACGCAACACCTTACGCCATGTGGCTTTGCATGTAGTGACATGGTGCATGGTTGTATGGTGTACACAGAACTTGCGTCGAGACGGCAGCAGTTTCATGTGGCACCAGCCATGCCAGCGCTGTAAGTACACCACTTCGGTGGATATTCAAAAAAACGCGCTATAAAAAGCTAGTCACTCATGTAGAACCACATGCGAGCGCAGTGAGTCTGCTCGAGAATAGCGCTATATGAAAGCGATCAATAATAATAACTTAACACTATCTCTCTGTGTGTGTGTGTGTGTGTGTGTGTGTGTGTGTGTGTGTGTGTGTGTTTGTGTGTGTGTGTGGGGGGGGGGGGGGTGTGTCGTGGACAAATTGATTAGTTTACATTTGTATAATTATACTCTGTGTGTACGCGCGTGCTCGCGCGAGTGTGTGTGTGTGTGTGTGTGTGTGTGTGTGTGTGTGTGTGTGTGTGTGTGTGTGTGTGTGTGTGTACGTTTGTATGAACTTTATTTTGTTTGTTTCTTCTTTTTCTTTTTCTTTTCACTTCCTGTCATATACGCACTTATTAATCGCGCATAATTAACAGTATTTCGTTTCAAATCTACGTAAATTATCAAATCTTTCTGTGGCTTTTTGCGTGTCGTTTGTTTACTCTTTTCTCTCGTACTCCTTACGTTCGTTCACCCTTTCTGTCTGTTCTATTCGTCTTCAGAGAGATTTTCATTAGCCTTTTATCCGTTTTTATTTTCACTTCACTGTAAACAATTCCTTGTTTCAGTTTACGTGAGGTTCCTTCTACGTAGCTTCCGGTTTGATTTACTCGCTCCACATATTTTCCATGTAATCATGAATGCTTAATTTCGGTTCTCTACTTTTGGTTTCGTGTGTTTAATCAGTTAAGTGGGAGTTTTCTGAGGTTTTGAAGTATGCGTTTGCTTATGACAGTCTGATTGTCCTGATGTGGCCCTGATCGGTTGACAAGACGTGAAAATCAATTACTAACTAACTGTGTTAGTGTATACCACGAAGGCTGTTCACATTTTTTGCACCGAACACTTTGTGATAACAATTCCCGTGCCCTTCGACGGTGACTTCATTCGCTTTCGTCTTTGTCGTTTAGTCCTGTGTGAAACTGAAGAAAAGAATCCACATTTTCAGCTTTCTGTCCATGGGTTGCACTCCTAGTGGCCCGCTTTTTCCTGTACATTGATTCATGTATTTGTGCGTTTTATTCATTATGCTGAAAATGATCATGTGCAAGAAATTCCCTTCTAAGACCATACACTGACTTTGTAAAAAAAAAAATCATTTAACTATCCTGACGTTATTATCTCATCGACATGAAACAACCATAGCCTCAGCACTAACCCACATCTCTGCCACAACAAGAAAAGGATCAGAGAGACAGACAGACGGACAGATATACGTGCATCTGTCATCCAAACCTATTAAATCTCCAGTATCCAAAACCGCATGAACGTCCTGAAATCCATCTTCTCCCTAAATGGATGGAAAGTTGCATCATAATTATTGCAAGTTATGAGCACAAAGAAAAGCTTCTTCTTTCTTTCTTTTTCTTTGATGTGTGTGTGTGTGTGTGTGTGTGTGTGTGTGTGTGTGTGTGTGTGTGTGTGTGTGTGTGTGTGTGTGTGTGTGTGTGTGCATACTTCCACCAAGGCATAGCAAAAGCCCAAGAGACACAACAGTGACAGGATCGAGCTGTGTCGTTCGCTGCACTGGACAAAGTTTGTTCTGTTCAAGATGGCATCTATGCACTCGGAAATGCCCAGCGAGGGGGGGAATGGTGAGAGATCTAGGTAGAGAGTGAGAGATCTAGATAGAGAGAGAGAGATCTAGGTAGAGAGTGAGAGATCTAGATAGAAAGAGAGAGATCTAGGTAGAGAGTGAGAGATCTAGGGAGAGAGAGAGAGATATATAGGTAGAGAGTGAGAGATCTCGGTAGAGCGTGAGAGATCTAGAGAGAGAGAGAGAGAGAGAGAGAGATCTAGGTAGAGAGAGAGAGAGATCTAGGTAGAGAGAGAGAGATCTAGGTGGAGAGTGAGAGATCTAGGTAGAGAGAGAGAGAGATCTAGGTAGAGAGAGAGAGATCTAGGTAGAGAGTGAGAGATCTAGGTAGAGAGAGAGATCTAGGTAGAGAGTGAGAGATCTAGGTAGAGAGAGAGAGATCTAGGTAGAGAGTGAGAGATCTAGGTAGAGAGAGAGAGAGAGATCTAGGTAGAGAGAGAGAGAGAGAGAGATCTAGGTAGAGAGTGAGATATCTAGGTAGAGAGTGAGAGATCTAGGTAGAGAGAGAGAGATCTAGGTAGAGAGTGAGAGAGAATTGCTTTTGTGAGTATTTTTAGCTTATCGTAATTTAGTGAAAATGCTGAGATGTATGACTTCTAATATCTGATATTCTATTCAACTAGTGTTTCGGTGAATTTCAGATTCTCATACAGTTATGGTGTAGTATTAATGCGTTGTTGGTGTTTTATTTTTGCAAATCCTGCCCTTTATGATCTTCTTTGTATCGCCCTGATATAACGGTACTGGTTGACTGGGCGTAAAAAACAAAACAAGTTACTTACCCCAGATCCATTTTGTTCCTTCAGTGGTATTCCGTATTCCAACATTCCGTATACATTAGTTTGGTAAATATTCCAACGAATCATTACTTTTGCAGATTTCTGAGGAAGCGGACAATGGATGCGAAAATTTGGACACGCCCTTTTTTCTCATTTCACTATTATCGACATCATTCAAAAATTAAAGCTCTACATGAGACTCTTTATTAATTGTTTTTATATTCTGAGCCATTCCATATTCATTCACCCTCACAACGACTATTATTTCTTACATCCCCGCCCAGTCCCTGACGAAATCCCGCATATTCCGTCCACCTTTCTCATTCTGTCTTGATCAATATAACAAAAATGTTTTGGAAAAAAATCTAGAGGAAACTGGGTTTATTTATTTCATGTATATATGGGCTTTTCCGACCGCATAGGTACCATCCTGAACTGAACGTTATAACGAGAGAGAGACACACACACACACAGAGACAGAGAGAGAGAGAGACAGAGACAGAGAGACACAGAGAGACACAGAGAGAGAGAGAGAGAGAGAGAGAGAGAGAGAGAGAGAGAGAGAGGAGAGAGAGAGAGGAGATTCTATAAAACAAAGAAAACGCATTTTCGAGTTTTTGTTTAAATAATGACTAATAAGTAACTTGTTCTAACCACTTAAGTGTAATAACACGTTGACCACAGTTCTGACATCTTTTTATTACTGGAAGTACGTGTGTCGTGAAAGCTGTACCTACCTCGCACGGTATTGAACTTTCAGTGTGGCAGCAAAGTGTCGTATCTTCACATAAGCGGATATCTGAAACATTAAATAGCATAATTATAATAAATAGCATAACTATGATACGAGTCAAATGAGCTACGAAAACAGGAGCAAATCAGCAGTTTGGTGCTTACGATGAACCCGGCTGTTATTTATAAATAGATTTTCTTTTCCCACAACGTGTTCCTCAGTTCTAGTCCGGCTGGTCAATAGAATGATTTTTCGGTTGTCCGAAGGGAGGCCGGGGGTGTCTGAATCTCTTTCTCCTGTCTGGAATCTCAGGGCCGTCATTTTATTCCCCCTTTCCTATCTCCTCTCTTGGTTTTCTGCCTAGTCCTGTTTTTCCTGATCGTCTCTTTCTTTCTTTGTACGGTACAGACACCTGATAATTAAACATTATAGACCTTAGACTGATCTTAAGATTGTCGAGATAACAACATAGGTCAACAAAATACCAACTCGCCGCTCTCTTTCTGTCTGTAAGGCTGTTCACAGTATAACCACTTGACAAATTAAACATTATAGACTTTAGGCTAATCTTAAGATTGTCAAGATAACTGCATGTGGCTATGGAATACAGTCTCATCCCCTTCGTCGGTCAGATTGGGAAAACTCACATCGAAGTATGGTTGATTGGAAAGCAAAAACAGGATCCGCGTTTGTTTAATAATGTGCAGATTGCAGAATGAAGTTTAAACTCTGCAAGCAAACGTGCCTGATAAATAAGTTGAGAACTGCATCTTACGTTACATCTCATTTGTTTATGTATGCCGACTCAGATACTTACGATCGCGAAGGTTGGTTCTCATACAGCTGATGCAGGTTCGGTTCGATTCGGTCTGTATATTAGGTACTGGGTCAAATCGACGATATGCTGATGGTCGTCGCACCAACTGTTCTTGTGTATAATGAAGTCCGATTCTGTTGGATGCAGAATCTGGGCCTGTTTGGCAGACTTCGAAGTTCAGGCCAGATACAGATGATAAGTTGTTGTTAACTGATTCGTTTAAGTTTTGATGAATTCGATTACTTTCATTATTCAATCGGTCTGATTCATCTTGTCCTACAGAATCAACGGACTGAAACTGCGTTGCTGGGATTATAGGCGATTCAGGGTGTTCATTAGTATGTACCGTAGATTCCGATGCTGCATGTAAAGTCTCCGGAGCTGCTGCTCCCGATAAAGTGAAGACATTTTCATCTTCGGCTAACGACTGCCTAAAATTGTTGCTGGTGTTATTACTATTCGGCGAAATAATCGCTCCGAAATTTTCTCCAGGTGTTCTGTCCTGAGGAGACCTAGGTGTCGATGGTGTGTCTTTCGGCGGAGCCATGTTGTACCACGAGCACCTGAGGCTATTTATTCACACTGCAGATACCAACGTTATGCTGAAACAAAACACGAAAACAATCATGGTAATTTATTTCGATCAAACATGTGGCAATAGTTTTGCGATGGGAGTAACCAACAATAATTTTATTGATGCAGCATATCTACATGAAATGCGAGTCTTTACACGTTTTGGATTGAGTCTCCGGCGTATTAAAACTTTAACGTTGCGATTTTCTCGGACAAAATAAATGTGATAAATATCAAACTTTGCATGGTGGTACGTACTACTCATTGAGCTTTACCTGTTCTGTTCATATCACTCTCGTCACAACAGTGTCGAACAGTTTTAACTGATATTGTTATGCTTTTATCCGATTAAGTTGAAACTTTGTACATTTCTTAATTACATGGTCTAGATCATGAATGTATAATAATAATAATAGATAACTTTTGTGTAGCGCTATTCTCTGGTGTACACAAACTCACTGTGCTTTACAACATTCTCCAACATTTTATAAGTTTCACAAACATAATACATATAATTATGACAACTAACAATGTATAATATACAAAACACACAAAAGTACATATGCCATATGAGAAGCATCAATATATAAAGAAAATAAATCATTATATTACTCCCTACCCTTAATTCCATCCCTCCCAGGCCCCCACCCCCCCACTGAAACACACACACACACACACACACACACCACACAACAAAACACACACACACACACGCGCACGCACACACACAACACACACACACCCACACACACACACCACACACACACACACACACACGCACGCACGCCCCGCACGCACGCAGCACGCACGCACGCACGCACGCAGGGCAGGGAAACGCACGCACCACAACCCCACCACACCCCACACACACCCACACCATGAATATGAAACAAGGTACCATTTATAAAAAGTATATATATAAAGTTTTAAATATGTATCACCTTTTTCCCCCATAATTATTATTTATTTTCTTCTCTTCTTCTTTTCTTTTTCTTCTTCTTTCCCTTCTTTTCTTCTTCTACTTCTTTTCTTCTACTTCGTCTTCTTCGTCTTCTTCTTCTTCTTCGTCTTCTTCTTCTTCTTCTTCTTCTTCTTTTTTTCTTCTTCGTCTTCTTCGTCTTCTTCTTCTTCCGTATAGTGTCAAACTTCAGCATTATGAAGATTGTGGTACTTAGTGCACGTTGGGTTACTTTGGTGTCCTCGGTTCATAGTCTCATCCGAAGGTCTTTTGGTCTTTAATGTCAGAGTCTGCACAGAATCTGACTCCGAAAAAATCTAAGGGCGGGCGCAAAGCCTGGCACATAAAGGTCATCCATCTATTTGGTGACCACATTGTGAGCTGGTTTGGCCTAGCGGTAAGGCGTTAGGCTGGGAAGCAGAAGGACCTCGGTTCGATTCCGCTTCGGCTCTCCTTTCTCTTCAAAAATTGTGGTCTGTGGACACTGTCTTGTGACTTTGTCCCTCAGAATTAATAAAACATTAAAATGGCTCTCGCCGCTGCCCATCTTAATGCAGGAGTCATTCTGGTGGTGACAGTGTAGCGATATGTTTATATAATCTCCTTCTTCCCCATCCCCTTCTCCCCATCCCTGATAAGCCTTATTTCTAGGGTTGCGTGGAATTCTGATGTACCTATATGTACTAAAATATTAGTTACTCAGCCTTAAGGTTTCTACTTCACCTTAATTTGTTGAATAGTGATTTGACACGTGGAATTAATAAGAAGTTTAACATTACAGATTCTACAGTATATTTTTTCTTGGCACAATATGTAATCATATTTTAAATGCACTTGTACGTGTATTCAGACCATAATAATGTTTAAAGTAACGATTTCATT
>JABMCL010003677.1:72500-82500 GCA_018857735.1 Alviniconcha marisindica
AGATCACAGATTATTTTGAAGCTAAACTTCACAATTCTCCGCAATGAGTTTGTTTTTGGTTGTTTTATACTATTTTTTAATTAAGTTTTTTCTTTCAGTTTTTAAGCATGGGGACATATATACATACACCAGACGTATACATAAATACACACTTAATATGTACATACAATACAATGATGTCAAAGAAAAGCAAAAATAGTAAGAAGAAGAATATATAAGCAAAGCAACAAGCAAACACAACAACAACAATAAAAAAACAAAAAAAAAAAAAAAAAAGGGAAACAACAGCGAAACCAAAACATTAAAAAGGAAAAAAAATACAGAAAAACTCAGGGTAGGACAAGGGGGGAAACCCCCAAAACAGCTTATTTGTGGGGCCCGTGTTACAGGGGAATTTAGTGAGCTTGTTAAGAGGATAAATTGAGAAGCAGTTTGAAAAGGGGGTAGAAGCATGCATTTTTTTTTTTGGGGTTGTTTTGTTTTTTTTTTTTGGGGGTTTTTTTAAGGTTTTTTTGGTTTTTGTGTTTTTTGGTTTTCCATTTTTTTCTTTCCTTTTTTTTTTCCTTTTTTCTTTTTTTTTTGTTTTTTTTTGTTGGTTGGTCGTTTTCTTTCTTCTTCTTTTTTTGTAAATTGTGTGGTATAACATACAGATTGAAATTTTAAATGGAAGGAAGGTCGAAGGTCACTTTTTATGTCACCGTGACCTTTATAATTTAGGTCACCGTGTAAAATCAAATTCTAATCAGATATTCTCAGTATCTCTGACAGTTTCTGTTTTTGAACCCCGAGTGCAATACTAGTAACTGTACAATGGTTACACTTTACAACAAACAAACACAACGTTTAAGTGTTTTAAATGTATATTATGATGCTAAACATAGCCATACATTTGACTACATGATACGTTATGCATCAAAATTTGATACTGTCTTGCTGTTTTATGATTTGGTTGTCCGAAGTTAATGATTTTTGTCTCCCATCAGAAACATTTGAAAGCAAGAGTATTTTAAATCATAATAAAGTGATACGTTTGCAATGCAAAGTGATTGCTACTGACTGCTGTGCCTGTGTTGTCTAGGCCGCAAGCACCTTATGCACACTTGCTATGTATCACTTTCAAAACTACCTAAAACAAATTTTTCACTGCAAGCATTTGAACTTATTTTCCTTTACAAAAAAAAAAAATTGTCGATCGTGGGGAAAAAAAGGGTCACAACAAACCCGGGAAACTAGGTCAAAATGGGAAAAGCGGTCAATTGAAAAAAAAGATTTATAATTATTTTTTTGATTGTTTTCCCTTGTAACACTATATTCTTTACAGAAAAACACAAAATTTGTCGATCGTGCTGAATTCCCACGTCAGTCTGCGAAATAAAATAGGGAATACTGCTCGTAGTCAATTGATTTAAGCCGGTTCTCATGTTGAGTCCCTCCCAGAATATAAATGGGAACCAAAAACCCTGTTTACTGTGCCTCAAAAAGGTGATTTAAACATACTTGTGATCTATCAATTGTTCTTTAATTTTGTACTAAATGCGTTACAGGGAATCTGTCTGGAAGAAACTTTTGCAGTTGTGGAAAATGATTTGTGCAAATTATTGACTGTTTTGGCTGGGATGTTTGCTATTGATTGTGTTTTGTGAAACAGTAGCCAGCTTTTTTGCTTGTTTTTTTTTGGTTTCCCCTTTTTTTTTTCGAACGGGTTTGTGAAGAAACTTTTGTGTGTTTTGGGCCCCTGAGGTGCCCCAGGTGAAAGGGTCCGTCCTAAAATGGTGAAAATAAAAATATAGGGATATATACCGAATCTCCCGGGGAAACCACACATTGTGCTATTTCAGGAACGACTCCCAGAATTTTGAAACAAAAGAACCCATCAAAGGGGAAAAGATGTAAGCGAAAACAGCAAATCCGTCGCAACCACAATGCTACTTTTTGCCCAGGGGACAAAACTTTTTTTTGGGTGAAAAGACTCGAATCACAAGGAAACAAAAGTTGAAAAAAATTAGTCAAATGTATGATAAAAACAGCTGAGTCACAAGAAAACAAAGATCAGCACATCCTTTTTTAAGGTGCAAGATACTTTACTTGGCTGCTCAGAACACATTTTCCATGTCCCCCTGTCGGAGAGATTTTCACTCGAGAGGATTACAGACACCAGGAAACCATCAAAGACCTTAAAAACCCTTGAAGAGCAAGCTTCCAACAAGACCATATATTTTCCGTACATCGTTCAGTATGTTATGGGCAGAATCCCTTTAAGATTTAAAAAACCTTTTTAAAGGGAAAAAAAATTAAAATGGGAAATTCCACGCATCTTCTCTGTAGAGGTAAATAAGTGATAATTTTCAACAAAATGTGCCCAAAACACCTCATCCTTGTTGAACAGTCACAACGCCACCATTCAGAGATGCATTAACAATTTTTACATCAAAAGGGGCCCAAATTTCAAGCACCCCCTTTTATATTCCCAGTTTAAAGGGAAAATAGAACCATTCCTCGAGAGTGGCCATGGCTTGCATACTGTGAAAGGAAAAGGTTGGGGATACTGGACAGACTGTTCCTTCATGCCACAAGACCTGGTTGAAAACCAGGTGGACCAGCCCCAAAAGAATACCCAGGCTTGAGAAACGTGGGTGGTTTCAGAAAACCCCAACTTTTAGAATCTTGATGGTTTTTTTGGTTTTTAGGCTTTACATATATATGTCTAAAACTGGACCTTAGTTTTCAAAATCCCCAAAATAAGGGAAAATTTAGGTTTTTGCAAACTTCTATGGCACTGGTTTTGGGCCTGTGGGTATAATGATAAACCGTAAGAAATCAGGGGAGTAATGCATTTAATAAATTTTTTAAAAAATCCAAAATTAAAAAAACAATTTTTAAAAAAAGCCAATAAAGATTTGTGAAAAAACATGAAAAGTGTGCACAATCACTTTTGTGAAAATCTTTGACATTTCCCCAGCTGTTCGTCCCTTTTTCCCTTTGGGTAATAGCAAAAACCCCACTGCAAACAACAAAAAATGTACCCGTTAAAAATGAATTGAAACCCGAGGTTTCCCTGGTGGATTAAAAAAAAATTGTTTTTTAAAAAAAAAAGGAAAACTTTTAAAGTTTTTAAATAAATGGGAAAGTTTCTTTCCCATTTCCGGGGGGGGGTAGAAATAATGTGAAATGGGGGTTCAAGGGTTAAATGGAGGTAGACCAGTGAATAAGCCCGCACCTGCAGCGGGTTTTTTGGAAGTAGTTTATTGAGGGTTTTAACATATGTGCATTTTTGTAAAAGGTTGCTTAACTTTTGAACTTGAGTTATTCTATTCCGTGACGTCATCCATTAATGCAGGTGTTAATCAGACCTTCTCTGTGACTTTCTTAGCACCATGATACATTTGGTGGTAAGTGAAGCATTTTTGTTCAATATTTTTTTCACGAGCATTGCCGTCAAAAAATGACCCTTTTTTTTTTTTTAAAAAAGTCTTAATCCCACGCCGTAATTCGGCCACCTACCTAGGTAAGACAACAAACCCGCCCCCAAGAGCATGCTACCCTTTTACCAGCCGCAGTATTTTTTGTGTGTCCCCAAAGAAAGGTATAAGGTTGCCTGTTTTTTTGGGATTTGTAGGGGAAACCCCAAACCCCCATTTTAATAATCCAAATTAAACTGCTATGTACCATCTCAAAATAATCCCCAAAAGCAGAGTAGTTCATCTTGCAGACAAGCAGATATTGAAAAGACACATACTGAGCTATCCAAAAATCATTGTCTCCAAAAATCCCCCCGGGGGGGGGGGGAGGGGGGGGGGCTCGATACCTGACCCATGGACTATGCTGTTTGTTTCATCTACCAGGACTTCTTCCTCATCAGCATTCCCAGATCTAAGAGGGGAGCGTTCAAGACACTTCAGCAAGTCTGCCTTTTTTACCTGTCCGCATATCACCCAGTTTGCTCAATGACGTTGGTGGTGGCTGGTTTTCTTGCCAGAAAAAAATCTGCAGGAAGATTTTTTAGCCTTCCGTCGTCGCAGAGACATTTTGATTGGTTTTGTTCTCTTTTTGAGCCTTTCCTCAACAAAGTTGTTATATTGCTGTATCCCACTGGTGATGACTGAGCTAACTGCAGTCATGGCAGCCGCATCTACAATGGCTTTGGAGTCCAGGGCGAAGAGGCATTCCCCCATCGTCTTCAAATGGATTTCCAGCTTCCTCAAAAGAAAGAGCTTGAACTTTTATCTTGAAGGTTTTTTGCGGTGCAGAGCTTTGCTCATGGTGATCCATGCCGTCTGCACATTTGGATGTCATGCTATGCTCAAAGCTTTTGAGCAAACGAGCCATCTGTGGCCCAGCAGTCACCCACCGTTTCAAAGCACCTGGATTGCTGGCAAGTCCTACTGCACCTCCATTTCCTTTTACCATCGCATTGCACTGCTCGTGTGCTTGGTCATAGGCTATGGCTGAGAAAGAACAACACGTTTTCTGCATAACAAATCAGCCATTGCATAAGGCTTGGTACACTGATGGGTGCCTCCGAGTTGACACATGTCACGAAGGTACACTGACAACCACCTGGCGTAGTTGATGTGGTCAAGGTCAAAACAACATAGTAACAGCTTTGTCATTTTCTGTATGAACTGGTTGAAGTTTGCAGTTCGGATGGATTGAGTGAACTGAAGAATGCCCAGCTCCAACTCCAGCACACAGCTCTTATATGGAAACATTGGCTGCTCCCGATGTTTCTTGGACCAGTCTTCAAATGTCTCATTTATTTTCGTTCTCCCTTTTCTCAAATGCTCTGTGATGCAAGACGTAGAGTGCTGCAGCAGTGAAGTTTCATGCCAAGGTAGACTGGAACGGGTGTCTCTTTGGTTTTGTATGGCGACTATCAATTAATCAATCAATGTTTTATTTTATGTCTCTTCACATCGAGGTGATATTACACACACACACACACACACACACACACACACACACACACACACACACACACACACACACACACACACACACACACACACACACACACACACACACACAAATTAAACATACACACACTCAAAAATTATAATAGCTTACCTACAGGATTATGAACAATCAATTTAACAATAGAATTGATAATATCAGTATTATACAAAATATTTCTTACGTTGTTGCAAGCATTAAAGTCACATCCATTTTTCTGAAATAACTCTGTGGTAATAGGACTTTCTAGTAGTAGTAGTTATATTATATATATATTGTGTGTGTGTGTGTGTGTGTGTGTGTGTGTGTGTGTGTGTGTGTGTGTGTGTGTGTGTGTGTGTGTGTGTGTGTGTTTAATAGATAGGATATTTTTACAAACGCATGTCACATTCTGTGAATATTTAGTGTTCCATGTATTTAGACGTAACTTGTAGATTACTTTTGCTAAATGCCTCGAACAAGAAGGTATTGCAAATTTACTTTTTTCAATTTGTTTATACACATTCTTCTCAAGTATTGAAATAATCTCATGAGACGATAGTAGTAGGTTACTGTATGATGTTTTAGACATGTTTTTCATTGCACCTTGTTTAGCTAATTTATCTTATACTTCATTCCAATAAAGACCACAATGAGACAATACCCAACAAAACTCAATCCCAATACCTCTATACATGATACAATGTATTAAATATTTTACTTCATAAAGTATGTCCCCTCTCATTTTACTGTCCCAGTTTTTCAATGCATATAGAACTGATTTTGAATCAACACAGATCAACAACAAAAAATATTGCTAACTGAATATTGCATATGTAGTTTAATGCCATTAAAATTGCATATAACTCAGATGTGAATATAGAAAAACCCTTCCCTAAGTAAAAAGATTTTTGTACTTTTAATTCAGGAATGACGAATCTTGCTCCACTATCTAATGAGTCCAGAACGGAACCATCAGTGAAAATCTTAATATGATTTTGATAGTTATTAATTACATGTTCTCTTACTTCTATAGTTAAAATGTTTGTAGATTCACTTTTCTTCAAATCAGTATAATCAGTATCAAATTTGGCATTTATATGTTCCCACTGTGGCATTTGAGGTGATGTTGGGAGAACTGGAATTGATTTAATATTTATGTTACATTCGTTAATCAAATCGTTTATATTTGATTAGCAAATATGTGTAATTTATATCCATATACACAAAACTCGTTTTTGCTATTGAATATCATCGCCTGGGAGATTGTTCATATAGCCTGTGTTTGACAAGACCCCGCCAGAACATCACCCTTGGTCTGTTCACACACATGACAGTGTGTGTGTGTGTGTGTGTGTGTGTGTGTGTGTGTGTGTGTGTGTGTGTGTGTGTGTGTGTGTGTGTGTGTGTGCTTGAACATAGATAGATTTGAAGGAACATAAAATAAAACTTAAAAAGACTTAAAATTGGACTTCTCTGATTTCAAACAAGTCTGTGACATCATTGTAAACAGTTTATTTATGAGAGGCATAACACATATCAGCATTATTATGACCACAACTGCTAACCATACACTTTATACCATCGCTTTTGCGCGCGCCGACCTGATCTTTTTATGAAAGATGCTGTCACAATTCTAGCACAACGACGAACTCGCCTTCATTCTCAAAGAGTATACATGGAAAGTATTACAATAAATCGTGAGGATGAACTATTTATCTGGTTGCTAAAAGCAGATTTAGCATGCATCGTGTATTATCAAAGTCAGGCCGACACGGCTGCTGAAGCAGACGACCTCAGGGTAATATCCAAGGAGGCACTCGGAAATTCCCGGGGCATTTTAAGTGTTATTCTGGGTCACAAATATCATCAGGGTAAAATCCAAGGAGACGGCCGGAAATTCCAAGACCGTTTTAAAAGTTTTTTGGGGTCACAAAAATCATCACAATCATTGAATGAGGTCCATATCTACCGATTATAGCCGAAATCCGCAACAAAAGGTGATTTGTTTTCATATATTTTTGTCTTTGATTGTTTCGAGTCGGCGTCACGGATTGCAAATGGCGAACGAAGCCGACGAAGTGCTGCTAGGTAAGCGGCTCGTTAAACAAGCTACGGCAATTAAAAACCACAGAAAATGAACAGAAAAAAAATGCAATCTGAGAACGTTTAGTCGTGAGTACGATTGTCTTGACAAAATCGGCACTAAGGAAGCGCTCACGTTGTTACTGGGAAACTAGGTCAAACGTCAAAGGGCAACATGCGCCGACTCGAACTGACAATCAAAGACAAAAATACATGAAAAAAAAACACTCTCCTTTTGTTCCGGATTTTGGCTGTAATCGGCAGATATGGACCTCATTTAATGATTGTGATGATATTTGTGACCCAAAGTAACTTTTAAAACGGTCCAGGAATTTCCGACCGTCTCCTTCGATTTTACCTATCATCAGAATCATCTAGATAGAAATTAGCAACCAAAAAGTGAGTTTGGTCGCATTCGTGTCTTTCCGTATGCGTATGCGCCATTGACGTTTGATCTAGATCTAGTTTCCGAGTAACGACGTGCACGCTTCCGCCATCTTGGTTGAGTGGAATGTGGGTATTTTTTCTATCAGGTACCATACATGTCATAACTGACTTTTCCTATTTTCAACAGTATTTAAAAAAATCAATATTTATTTTCACAGGTAATAAAAACGTTACTTCCGTTTCATTTATTCATCAGGCATATCAGAACTACAAGATTCAGTGACTCTTTTGCTTCTACTCAAAATGTCAAAGTGATTTGTTTTAACAAGGCCACTAATTGGTGTCCGTAACTTTCTACGTAGACATGATGTGAGGATGTAGATATGGTCATACAAACAAATTTAGCCATCGTTCTGAACAAAGAACATATAACAAAGTCATTTTGACCGGAATGAGGCATTCTCCATATTGACATATGATAAAGTTTCTTCCGTTTTAATACCTTGTTGTCAGTTGTTTTTGAAATATATTAAAAAGCGGGCGTTCATTTTCCGTTTCATATTTATATATAAAACAAAATATATAAAAACCTTTGCCAACAATATAAACAATGTCAAAGATTTCATCTGTTTCAGTCTTTTGCATTACCAAACAGTACAAAGTATTCTTTCGGTTTTATATTTGTCACATTTATACTTTTCATTCACAAACGTTTTAAACATTAGCCAAAAATGCTGTACAATATCACATTCGGCAACACAGACGAGGAAAATTTCCACTGTGTGCATTACAAATGGTAACTTTCTCGTCTTTTTTGTGACTTTCATTCTTTTTACTGTAACGTTTTTGTAGCGAGAATCCTGTGAACTAAACGTATCTAACACCGTTTCAGCCTCAACACGTTCACCCTCTTGACGTTCACGAGCATTAACTGATTGCCCGCTGTTCTTTCAGAAACGAAACAGAAAGTAGAAAGTGGAAAGGTGAGGGCTTGGCAGCACGATGGCGTGCAGTCTTACTGTCCTTACAGTGTGAAAAAGCACAGAACGTGTTCTCCACAGGCTGGGCATCGGCGGGCAGTCCTGGCACAACGTCTGCAGGTCACTTCGTGCTGACAGTTATACAATCTGGTCTCCACGACATGCCGTCCACACACTGAGCACATGGCAATTGCTGGATCTGAAGAAGAAGAAAAAAAGAAACACACCGGATGCAGGACGTTGAAGCATCTCTACACAATATGGGTAAAAGTGTCCGGGGATTTAATACTTCCAACTGTAAATTAACAGATAGTCTGAATCTGCTGGGGAGGTGGGGGGTGGAGGGGGGGGGGGGGGGGCGGCATTCAACCCTAAAGGTACGTGTCTGTTTTATTGTTACTTCTGCCCCTTTCATAACAGTAATTAGAAGAACATGTGACAGACGTTAACCCTGGCGTTCAAAAACGAGCTCAAAACGTACACAAATGATTCGCTCTCAGCCACGTTTTGTGCTCGACATGGACAGGTTGTTTAATTGTTAATTCGCATTGTTTAATCCTTTTATTCAGTCTGTTAATAAAAATAATAAAAAATTAAGCTTCGTCCTGATGTGACCTGTGCTTTTGACGGGGCGTTAAAATCTAAGGACCAGTAGGTGTTCAGTTGTAGAACCTCTTGTGTGTTTTAATCTCTTTCTTTCTTTTCTTTTTTTCTCCCCTTTCTTTTTCTTCTTCTTCTTTTCTTTTCTTGTGGTGATAATAAAAATAATCGTAATAAAATTATCAGACAACTTTACATGTGAGTGACTCAAATGCCTCTCCCTCTTCGTGTCCCTATAAATGGTATAAATGTTTTCTTCCGCCCCACACCCTTCATCACCTGTAGCATGAAGAAGGATTTGCATTAAAAACAAAACTAATCTGTCTTAATATTATTTTTGCTCGACAATTTCCGTTTTTTTCCCGGCCTTTTCCCTTTTTTTGTCCGGAAATTTTTAAACAGTAAGCGGGTTTAAATTAAACCCAAAAAACTGCCACAAAGTGAGGGGGACTCAAATGCCTCTCCCTTTTCGTGTCCCTATAAATGGTTTCTGTGGACGTTAAGCACCATGTTTTGCTTACTTACGCCATGATTGGTTCCGCTATAGTTCTCCGAAAACTGTCAGCTAATTAAAGTGTTTCGTTGGTGTTCAAATAGCTACAGACAACTCAAATTAAATAAATAAACTTACATGGTGCTTAACGTCCACAAAAATCACAAGTCTTATCGGGGACAGGGAGAAGGGGGGTAAATCCAGTTGTTTAATCTGCGTAAGGTACAGCAACCGCTAGAGTAGCGCTACCCATTCCGATTAGTGTGTGTGTGTAGCATTTTCATGTGTTCAAACAGTAGTATGGCTGCCAGTCTTCGGTTGTTTTTTTACGTGCGTACGGATGTTGATGCATGCGATTTTACACGGGGGTTGTGCGGACACCATAAGGGAGTCTGCACTGGATGCACGCTCCGAGCATCGCTTTCCGGCATTTTCCCTCCAAGAAAGGAGGTCTTAAACTAATGCTTGGATCCAAACACATAAAAGGTTCAAAAGAACGCTTATTTGTAATGACACAGACACACAA
>JABMCL010003677.1:87500-89805 GCA_018857735.1 Alviniconcha marisindica
CATTCATTCCCACATTCATTCAACGGCCCGTGAGAGGTTGACACTGAAAGCTAAAGGCATAATAACACGGGATTCAAACACATAAAAGGTATTCCAAAAAAAATAATTAAATACCGCTGTTTACTATCACACAACACAACATGCGAATTGTATGGGTAAGCCCCTTTTTCAAGCTACAAAAGAACAGTCAAACGGCGAAAAAAAAGAAGAGATGTAGGATACTGATCGGCTTTCGGTTAAAAGCCGGTAAGTATCCTACACCTGCACAGCTTTGTATTGCACACAAGCACAGCCCGTGCTGTGTTTACTCACCGACGTGGACCCTCATGCGAACGAGCGAAAATCGAGCACAGTGCATCAGGCTGCCGTCCGAAGGACGAGGCGGCATCTGTCTGTGGCCTCTGGAGTCGTGCTCGACAACACCACGCCGTTGTGCTGGCGAAATCGGGGCTGCTTGGACGCCATCTCTGTCTCTGTCTCCACTTCCTGCTGCTCGTCTTCCTGGCGGTCGCTGCTGGTGTCGACGATGAGCGCCTGACTCGACTGCTTCCTCCTCCGGATGAACGTCCCCATTTCTGTCTTCAGCTCCTCCCCCTCCTCCTCCTCCTCCTCCTTCGTCACCTGAAGGTGTGTTCGATCGGTCTGGATAGAACCCCTGGCCTTGGAAAGGGAAGACGGTGGGACTGTTTGCAAAATGGAGATCAGCTCGCCAAGATAAATCTGCACCAGTGTGTTGCCGGAAAAAACGAAGTATGTCGGTCAGCGAACGGACTTCGTGCACCAGAACTCTGTATCCGCTAGCACAGCCTGTCTTATATCTCCCTATCACAGCATTGACTTCGTTGTCTGTTTCGCGGTCCTGTTCACTACACACATGACTGGCACAAGAAGACCACATAAAGAGACCCTGTTTTCTATACTGTCTTTCTTCTTTGTGGAGAATTAATGATACGTCCAAATCACCGTCTTCAGTTGTAGGCTGGTGAATGGCACTCGGCTCTGTTTCGTCGAGCGAGTTTTGGTGTAGTTGATGTTCGTGAAGACTGACATCCTTGTTTTTACCCATGGTATTTGGTGCTCCACACTGCTCCAGACCAGAAAAGTCTATTGTAGTTTGCTGTCTTTGCTCTGGTTCACATTGACGTGGAAAATAGCTGTGCTGTGTGTCAACCGCATGGGCCGAGACAGACACCATTGCGTTGTGGTTGTTCCGTATGCCTTGAGCATGGCTGTGAATGATCTGTTGTGCATCCTGACCACGAAAATCACCAAAGGACAGAGTTTCTGTTGTGCGCTGGCCATCATTAGGAGAAATATGTCCGTCATCTGAGTGGCTTTCTACATTAAATTTGATACCTCCGGTGTTTGCATTCAACCCATCACAATGTGAAAAGCCTCTGTCTTCCGTATCTAAACGATCATCGTGGATGTTCTCAGCTGAGATGTCATCATCAAAATCAAAAGGTACGTCTCTGTTCTCTTGAAACCCGTCGGTGTCGACCCTGACTTCGTCACTATCAAATTCGTCATCGGGAGTGAAAAGTGAAACATCTTTGCCTTCTGTGAATGAATCATCGTCGTGAACGATATTCGTGTTCTCTGTATGCCCAGTAACAATATGCGCCGTGCCTTTGCAATCTGTAAGCTGGAGAACATTACGGCATGAGACTGTTTCTTCACCTGTCGATCCGTCGCCATGGCGCGCAGTTACTCCGACCTCTGTGTCTCGCGCAGCATGGAGTGGGAGGTCCTTGTGGTCAGCAGGACAGCTGTCTTCGCCTCTTTCGTTGCAGTTGTCGTCTGCTATCCGTTTGACTTCCGCATTCTCCACACGGTCAAACGACGCTGTGTTGATTTCCCTTTCCTGAAAACAGTTCTCAGAAGCACTTTTCTCGTCACACGGATGTTGAATGGCATGTGACACGTGTCTGTGTCCCTTCTGTCCAACAGCTTCGTTGTTGCAGTTGTCATTTTCTCTAAGAGAACTGCAGGCACCGCCTTCTGTTGCCGAATTGCTCTGCCCAATGTGGTCTCTCTCGTCCAATGGACTGTCGTCGATTTTGCATTGAGAGACCGCTGATGGAGTTTCTCCCGTGCTGTCTGCCTCACTCTTCTCGTTCTGATAAAGACGCAGGTAATCGTCTTCATAATGATGACTTCTCTCGACGTCTCGCTGATGAAGATATGTGGTAGCAGGGTGGTTACGTTTGTCTTGGTGATATTTGCTAAGGTGGCAAGCACTGTTTGGGTGCTGATAATTCACCTCTGGCTGTGTGTTGCAGTCTGATGCTGACGGCGGAGCGGA
>JABMCL010000244.1:0-5000 GCA_018857735.1 Alviniconcha marisindica
GCCCCTTCGGGGTTAGCGGTCTCATGTTGGCGCGACAATAATTCTATGGTCATCAATCCAAAAAAAACCCACTCTAGACAATCGCTACAAGGCAGAAGCATCGCTGTTCCTTTATCCTTGATCTTTACTACATGGAGGAAAGTTGAACAAGTGGCAGAACACCGACTTTTAGGAATAATTTTAGACAACAAACTTCGGTGGGATACACATACTGACACACTGTGCAAAACAATCTCTAAGCGTGTCTTACTTCTATCTAAACTAAACTTCATTGTTACATGATATTTTAAAGTTTTTCTTCAATCCCCACATTAAATCCCACATTGACTACGCATCCGTAGTTGGGGGGGTAGTGATCTCTCAAAAAACGTTTAAATTCTTACTAAGAAGACCGGGAAAGCTAATCCTTCCAGATAAAAATCAAACCCACTGACCAGAAACTGAATAAGATAGGAATATTGACCTCCACAAAAAACTGGTACAACAAGGGTGTTTTTTTATAGGGCACTTACCAACAATGCGAAAATGTACATATCAGCTTGTACAAACCCCACTCACCCAGAAACAACTCCCTTTCAGTTACCCCAAAGAATAGATTTTTTTCAAAACAAGCATGGCCTTTTCGGTGCCCTGTTTTGGAATGGTTTCCAGTCACCTCAGATCATGTCCCCCTCAGCTCCTTCAAAAGAAATTTTCGTGGCACCTTAACACAACCGTAAAAGAACTTTTATTTTTTATAAAATTTTTTTTTCCCCATTTTTTCCTTTTTGGGTAGTTTAGCAAGGATATTTGTTAGACAGGTCTAAATGAACCAAAAACAAACCCTTGGAAAATAAAGTTTTTTCCAGTTCGAGTTCTCTCTCTCTGCCCCCTCTGTGTGTTCTGTCTCGCTCTGTCTGTCTCGTCTCCCGTCGTCTCTTTTCTCTCCTTGTCTCGTCTGTCTGTTTGTCTATCTGTCTGTCTGTCTGTTTTTCTTCTTTATCTGTCTTTTGTCTGTCTGTCTGTCTGTCTTTGTTTTGTCTGTCTGTCTGTCTTCTCTCTCTCTCTCTCTCTCTCTCTCTCTCTCTCCTTTTCCTCTCTCTTTTCCCCTCTCTCTTTTTCTCTCTCTCTCTTCTCTAATAATGATGACCAAAAGTGGGAATTTTTTGCTATCAATAGCAGCAAAAGGGCTAGTTGTTAGGTTTTGACTGAACCTAAACAACTCCTGAAGAAGCCCCCTCTCTCTCTCTCTCTCTCTCTCTCTCTCTCTCTCTCTCTCTCTCTCTCCTCCCCCTTGTTTAGAATTTTCTTCCTGACATTCTGTGCCTGACACTAAGTTTGGTTGTGATAAACAGTCAGGGTGCAGGTCATTTTGTGCCGGGTAGAGTACCAGCAAGGCAGAACATTAAGGTGCTTGGTGGCTGGTTCCAACACCGACAAATAAAACAGATGGGTGAATAGTACACCTGACTAGTATATCTGACGGCACCCTACCGAGAAATCCATAAATCTCAATGCGTTTTCTTCCCCCCCCTCCCCCCTCCCCCCCCTTCCTCCCCCCCTCCCTCCCCCCCTCCCCCCCCCCCCCCTCCTCCCCTTCCCTTCCCCCCCCCACCTACGCCACTACATTCTTCAGCCCACAGCGATGATGTCTTTACCCCCATAAGTGAGGGCTGAAAGGACGCCGTACGTTGTGGCACTGCCTGTGGCGGTATGCAGCCTGCTGCTCTGTGCACACACAGTCTGTGGGAAAGAAGCAGGATTAACCCCTTTATTGTCAAGAACTGTGTGGCTCTATTGCCGCAGTTTTGGAGAAAAATATAAGAAGACCCAAACTGCCGCTGTGTTTCACGTCCGAATGCATAAACAGTTGGAATACAAGCAAAAGTCACATGACGTTGTACAAGCAGAAGGACAGCACTTTGCCTCCGGCACGATATGACGTCCTGAGGACGGGGAATGAGTTAATCTTGCTGAGTCGAGAAGCTCTGGGGCCACCAGTCGTCGAAAGTATCGCTGTGTGTGGACAATTCCGTGCCTGTTCTTTTCCAACGTTCGGCATTTTCTGGGCCTTCAGCACTGTTGCTGGGCCTTCAGCACTTCGTTGGGCCTTCAGCACTGTTGCTGGGCCTTCAGCACTGCACTGGGCCTTCAGCACTGTTGCTGGGCCTTCAGCACTGCACTGGGCCTTCAGCACTGTTCTGGGCCTTCAGCACTATCGTTGGGCCTTCAGCACTGTTGCTGGGCCTTCAGCACTGTCGTTGGGCCTTCAGCACTGTTGCTGGGCCTTCAGCACTGCACTGGGCCTTCAGCACTGCACTGGGCCTTCAGCACTGCCTTCAGCACTATTGTTGGGCCTTCAGCACTGTTGCTGGGCCTTCAGCACTGCACTGGGCCTTCAGCACTGCACTGGGCCTTCAGCACTATCGTTGGGCCTTCAGCACTGTTGCTGGGCCTTCAGCACTGTTGCTGGGCCTTCAGCACCGCACTGGGCCTTCAGCACTGTTGCTGGGCCTTCAGCACTGTCGTTGGGCCTTCAGCACTGTTGCTGGGCCTTCAGCACCGCACTGGGCCTTCAGCACTGCACTGGGTCTTCAGCACTGTTTCTGGGCCTTCAGCACTATCGTTGGGCCTTCAGCACTGTTGCTGGGCCTTCAGCACTGTTGCTGGGCCTTCAGCACCGCACTGGGCCTTCAGCACTTCACTGGGCCTTCAGCACTGTTGCTGGGCCTTCAGCACTGTCGTTGGGCCTTCAGCACTGTTGCTGGGCCTTCAGCACTGCACTGGGCCTTCAGCACTGCACTGGGCCTTCAGCACTGCCTTCAGCACTATTGTTGGGCCTTCAGCACTGTTGCTGGGCCTTCAGCACTGCACTGGGCCTTCAGCACTGCACTGGGCCTTCAGCACTATCGTTGGGCCTTCAGCACTGTTGCTGGGCCTTCAGCACTGTTGCTGGGCCTTCAGCACCGCACTGGGCCTTCAGCACTCACTGGGCCTTCAGCACTGTTGCTGGGCCTTCAGCACTGTCGTTGGGCCTTCAGCACTGTTGCTGGGCCTTCAGCACTGCACTGGGCCTTCAGCACTGCACTGGGCCTTCAGCACTGCCTTCAGCACTATTGTTGGGCCTTCAGCACTGTTGCTGGGCCTTCAGCACTGCACTGGGCCTTCAGCACTGCACTGGGCCTTCAGCACTATCGTTGGGCCTTCAGCACTGTTGCTGGGCCTTCAGCACTGTTGCTGGGCCTTCAGCACCGCACTGGGCCTTCAGCACTGCACTGGGTCTTCAGCACTGTTTCTGGGCCTTCAGCACTATCGTTGGGCCTTCAGCACTGTTGCTGGGCCTTCAGCACTGTCGTTGGGCCTTCAGCACTGTTGCTGGGCCTTCAGCACTGCACTGGGCCTTCAGCACTGCACTGGGCCTTCAGCACTGCTCTGGGCCTTCAGCACTATCGTTGGGCCCTCAGCACTGCACTGCGAAGCACTGAAAGTAGCTCGCCGAGGTTGGACTCCCAGTCGAGACTGAGTGAGACTTTTTGTTGCTGTTGCTTCCATTGCAGATTTTTCTTTTTCTTTTTTCTTTTCTTTCCAGTCTGGGGCCTATCTTGCCTCCGTGTGCGCAACACTCACTGAGCTAGTTACGTATGTTAAAGATCCCTTGTATACCTTCCCACAAGAGAAGTGGCAGCGCTGCGTGCTGTGAGAATACACAGACAATACACTGAAGTAGCAGGTTAGTGTGATGTGTGCAGCTGTGACAATACACAGACACCGCAAAGTAGCGGGTTAGTGTGATGTTTGCAGCTACTTCTAAGGGAAGCACACACACACACACACACACACTCACACACACACACACACACACACACACACACACCCACGCACGCACGCACGCACGCACGCACGGACGCACGCACGCACACACACACACACACACATACACATAACACTGTCGGAAAGCTGGCACTGAGAAATCCGGCATGTTCCCGTTAATCAAGCTAAACGAACGAAAACTCACTGATATCTTCAGAGCGTGTTGAAACTGCCGTGAACAGATCACCTTAGAGAGAGACAGAGACAGACAAAGCGAGAGACGGACAGAGACAGACAACGAGAGAGAGGGGAGACAGAAACAATGAGAGAGAGAGAGAGAGAGAGAGAGAGAGAGAGAGAGAGAGAGAGAGAGAGAGAGAGAGAGAGACAGACAGACAGACAGACAGACAGACAGACAGACAGACAGACAGACAGACAGACACGACAGGGGGGGGGCAGACAGACAGAGAGACAGACAGACAAACAGACAGAAAAGAGAGAGAGAGAGAGGGGCAGACAGACAGAGAGACAGACCGACCGACAGACCGACAGAAAAGACAGACAGACAGGCAGACAGGCAGGCAGACAGAAAAGACAGAGAGAGAGAGAGAGACAGACAGACAGAAAGAGAGACAGACAGACAGACAGACACACAGACAGACACACAGACAGAAAAGACAGAGAGACAGACAGAAAAGACAGAGAGAGGTGGCAGGCGAACGTCAGAGAAATGTCTCTGAAGAAGGGGAGACAAACGTGGCCAATTCTCAAAGCCCCGCATTAGCCAGCGTCTCCTGTGTCAGCCAAAAGATTTCCACGAGATCTCGCTTGATCTCGTGGATCTGAAGAACGTGCCTGCTAGGCTGTTACAGGCTGGTGCTTCAGGCCTACTCTACCCCCGCGCTGTTTGCCACTACTCATATTGCAGTGCAGTCCACAATTCTCAGTTCCCCCCCCCCCCCCCCCCCACCCCGGCCCCAGCCGCATCACCCACTACCACCAGCACCACCGGGTCTTTCTTACGTCTGCAACCCGGTGCAATTTCACATCGTCGTTTTTGTGCGGCGCCTAATTTGTAAGGTACCTTTTGTAAGCCTCGTTGACTTTTGTTTCTGATTCGGAAATCATTAATTGATTTACCTGATTTTTGGACGTAATTATGTTGTTATCGTTATAATCGTAACAGCAGCTATTATCACTTATGCGAAAAG
>JABMCL010000244.1:17500-25000 GCA_018857735.1 Alviniconcha marisindica
AAAACCTAGCGGTTCTCGTCAGTGCCACCACAGCACGTGCAACTGGCCGCCACCACTTGGAATCGCTTGTCGGTGTCCACCCCCCACCGACCTCCACCCCCCACCGACCTCCACCCCCCCACTCGCCCCCTGCCCCCACCGACCTCCCCCCCCCCCCCCCCACCCCCCCATCGCCCCCTCGACGATGTCCAGTGTTTCCACTCCTGTCGGCATGGCCGCCACCTTGACGATGTCCAGTGTTTCCACTCCTGTCGGCATGGCCGCCACCATGACGATGTCCAGTGTTTCCACTACTGTCGGCATGGCCGCCACTATGACGATGTCCAGTGTTTCCGCTCCTGCATTGGTTTACCTACCTCCACCCCACACCTCCCTGTAAGTCAGCATATAAAAACAAAACAAAACTGATCCATAGCTGAAGAGAGTAACTAATGTGTGGTGCTTGTCCACTCCACTCGCCCTCAATGTTTCCACTCCTGTCGGCATGGCCGCCACCATGACGATGTCCAGTGTTTCCACTCCTGTCGGCATGGCCGCCACCTTGACGATGTCCAGTGTTTCCACTCCTGTCGGCATGGCCGCCACCTTGACGATGTCCAGTGTTTCCACTCCTGTCGGCATGGCCGCCACCTTGACGATGTCCAGTGTTTCCACTCCTGTCGGCATGGCCGCCACCTTGACGATGTCCAGTGTTTCCACTCCTGTCGGCATGGCCGCCACCATGACGATGTCCAGTGTTTCCACTCCTGTCGGCATGGCCGCCACCTTGACGATGTCCAGTGTTTCCACTCCTGTCGGCATGGCTGCCACCATGACGATGTCCAGTGTTTCCACTCCTGTCGGCAAGGCCGCCACCATGACGATGTCCAGTGTTTCCACTCCTGTCGGAGGTCCGAAAGCGGGTTTGAGCACCAGTGAGGGAAGGACCGGCTGACACAGGTAGGAGATGAGCGGTTCCACCCGGCGCTGCGGAGACTGCCGTGGCCCACTTGGCTGCCGCGGCCCAGGTGTTGCAGGCCGCAGTCACGCTCCCTCCGCTCCGCTGCACGCCTCGCGTCTCTCACTGTCAGTCTCTCTGTCAGTGTCACAGCGCGTATCAGTGTCACAGCGTGTGTCAGTGGCACAGCGTGTCAGTGGCACAGCACGTGTCTGTGTCGGTCCGGCGTGTTAGTTTCACAGCCTGTGTCAGTGTGACAGCGCGTGTCAGTGTCAGTCAGCGTGTCAGTGTCACAGCACCTGTCAGTGTCAGTCTGCGTGTCAGTGTCACAGAGCGTGTCAGTGTCACGGGGCGTGTCAGTGTCACAGTGCGTGCGTATCACTGTGTCGCGGGCTTGCTGGATTGTCCTGCAAAACCGCTTCTACAAGTGTTTAAGTTAATTTCCTCCGTGAGTGAATTGTTTCCACCGTCGCTCCTTCTTAAGGGCTCAACACGTAGAGTTGCAATCTCCCGTGGGAAACTAGGAAGCGTTAATAATGTCCACAATTTTCTCTTCTCTTTCCGCCTTTGTCTTCCTCTTGGCAGTCCGTGTTGCAGCACTGCTGGACATTTCTCACAGGAGAGCTCTGACGGAACAAGCCACCTCACACTCGTTTGTCACTAAAACCAACAGGTAGACAGGATAAAAATCAAATGAATCATAAATTCGAAGATTTTGTTATGAAATGTCCATTGATTTATTGATTTATTTCGTTTGACTTTTTTCAGTTTAGAATGCGACTTGCGTCAGTGACGATTAGCGGGACTGAAGGTGGAAACACCGCAAAGTGTCCCATCAAAAGTAACGGTTACCTGCTTCCCAAAATACCTTTGTAGGTGAAGCTCCAGGCTTGAGACTGGCTTGTCACGTGTCACGTGTTGCTGAGCTCTGTAGGCTGATGGTGTACACCTCCACAGGTCTGTAGGCTGATGGTGTACACCTCCACAGGTCTGTAGGCTGATAGTGTACACCTCCACAGGTCTGTAGGCTGATGGTGTACACCTCCACAGGTCTGTAGGCTGATGGTGTACACCTCCACAGGTATGTAGGCTGATAGTGTACACCTCCACAGGTCTGTAGGCTGATGGTGTACACCTCCACGGGTCTGTAGGCTGATGGTGTACACCTCCACAGGTCTGTAGGCTGATGGTGTACACCTCCACAGGTCTGTAGGCTGATAGTGTACACCTCCACAGGTCTGTAGGCTGATGGTGTACACCTCCACAGGTATGTAGGCTGATAGTGTACACCTCCATAGGTCTGTAGGCTGATGGTGTACACCTCCACAGGTATGTAGGCTGATGGTGTACACCTCCACAGGTATGTAGGCTGATAGTGTACACCTCCACAGGTCTGTGTGAAGCCAGCTAGTCACTGAGGTTCGCTGGCCCGTTTCGCAAGGAGAGTGAAAGTGCTCATGGATAAAAAGCTGTGACATGGAACTCGTTCACGCGTGGAATGTGCGTTAGGGTGGTGATGGGGTGTGCTTAGATCAAAGGTAAGTAGCTCTCTCTCCCTCTCTCCCCCTCTCTCCCCCTCTCTCTCCCTCTCTCCCCCTCTCTCTCCCTCTCTCCCCCTCTCTCTCCTCTCTCTCCTCTCTCCCCCTCTCTCTCCCTCTCTCCCCCTCTCTCTCCCTCTCCTCTCTCTCCCCCCTCTCTCCCTCTCTCTCCCTCTCTCTCTCCCTCTCTCTCCTCTCTCCCCTCTCTCCCTCTCTCCCCTCTCTCCCTCTCTCTTCCCTCTCTCTCCCTCTCTCTCCCTCTCTTCCCTCTCTCTCTCCCTCTCCCTCTCCTCTCTCCCTCCTCTCTCTCTCCCTCTCTCCCCTCTCTCTCCCTCTCTCCCCCTCTCTCCTCTCCTCTCTCCCCCTCTCTTCCCTCTCTCTCCCTCTCCCCCTCTCTCCCCTCTCCCCCTCCCTCTCTCCCCCTCTCTCTCCCTCTCCCCCTCCCCCCTCTCTCCCCCTCCTCTCCCTCTCTCCCCCTCTCTCTCCCTCTCTCCCCTCTCCCCCTCTCTCCCCCTCTCTCCCCCTCTCTCCCTCCCCACCGTCTCTCTGTCAGTCTGTCTCCGGTATTTGTTTCTCACTCCATGTTTGTCTGTCTGTTTCTTGTTTTCTGTGTGTGTGTGTGTGTGTGTGTGTGTGTGTGTGTGTGTGTGTGTGTGTGTGTGTGTGTGTGTGTGTGAGAGAGAGAGAGAGAGGGAGAGAGAGAGAGAGTCCGGCATGAGTCCGGCATGCACACACGTGTTGGTGCATTGCCTGTAACTAGTGTGTGTGGTGTGTGTGTGTGTGTGTGTGTGTGTGCTCGTGCTCACGCCGCACTCTGCATCCGTTTGCCGTTTGGGCCGTTGCAGAAACAGAGGTTACACAACGGGTTTGAGTGGTTCACCGCCAAATAAGAAACATGACTTGTGTCAATTCTGTCGTAGCCAAGAAGTACTGAAGAACTGGCTACGACAGTTTTGACACGAGTGTTTCTTATCTGGCGGCAAGCCACGAGGGAATCCCACTCAATGCCAGCTATTTATTACACGTACGTACACTGGATAATTCTGGTATTGATCCACACGTACGTACACTGGATAATTCTGGTATGGATCCACACGTACGTACACTGGATAATTCTGGTATGGATCCACACGTACATACACTGGATAATTCTGGTATTGATCCACACGTACGCACACTGGCTAATTCTGGTATTGATCCACACGTACGTACACTGGCTAATTCTGGTATTGATCCACACGTACGTATACACTGAATAATTGTGGTATGGATCCACACGTACGTATACACTGAATAATTGTGGTATGGATCCACACGTACGTATACACTGAATAATTGTGGTGTTGATCCACACGTACGTATACACTGAATAATTGTGGTGTTGATCCACACGTACGTATACACTGAATAATTGTGGTGTTGATCCACACGTACGTATACACTGAATAATTGTGGTATGGATCCACACGTACGTACACTGGATAATTGTGGTGTTGATCCACACGTACGTACACTGGATAATTGTGGTGTTGATCCACACGTACGTATACACTGGATAATTGTGGTGTGGATCCAGCTGAGTGTGAAATGACAACGAAACCTTGAGCGCTGTGTGACAACCGTGTTGCGGAAAGCTCATTACAAGGGTCATAAGGTGTCCCGGCCATGGGATCATAACATAGTCCCATAGGATCATAATATTGTCCCATATGATCATAATACAGTCCCATCATTATCCAGTGCGTTCGCCGTCAGATGTGTATGTATATATGTACGGTTCTTGTCTTTTTATTAACACAGAAAATAAAACCCCAAAACCACACTTAGCTAAAGCGTTTATAGACAGAGAAGGAGACGGAGTTTCCGATCCATGTTCTGTGCGGTGTATTAGCCAGAAGCCGAACACATGCAACTGAACAGTGAAAACGTTTGAAACAGCAATCTTGTAACAAAATTGATATTACTATTTATTAATCTCCAAATGGCTTACGATTCTTTGATAATCGTCAAATGTTTTGACTTAAATTGAAATGATCCGTGTAGAGTGGAGCGTGAAAGTCAAAGTTCAGACGACTCAGCAGCGTGCAAAGCCTGTCACGTGACACTCCGAGCGGACGACATGGCGCACGTGACTTACGTGGCAGAGGAAGACATCAGCGTAATGTGGGTCGGTCCAGTGTCGTTGACATTCATCTGAACCGGGTTTTTACGCGAGTTTGTGTGAGAGCGTTCTCGCGGCTTCAGCAATGCAATTGCCATCAGCCGGACACTGTCTGGTTTAGTTCTCCTCTAGCTTCACACCGTCCGCGCCATCGGTTCCTACCTTAGTTGGTTAATTAAACTCGTTTAACGCCCACTTGTCTCCAAAGAGGTAGTGGCGGGGGCCGTGACAGCCCCGGACAGGTGTGGGAAGAGGGAGGGGGGGGGCGGGGGGGGGCGTGACAACCGGACAGGTGTGGGAAGAGGTAGTGGCGGGGGCCGTGACAGCCGGACAGGTGTGGGAAGAGGTAGTGGCGGGGGCCGTGACAGCCCGACAGGTGTGGGAAGAGGTAGTGCGGGGGAGGGGGGGGGGGGGGCCGTGACAGCCGGACAGGTGTGGGAAGAGGTAGTGCGGGGGCGTGACAGCCGGACAGGTGTGGGAAAGGTAGTGGCGGGGGCCGTGACAGCCGGACAGGTGTGGGAAGAGGTAGTGGCGGGGGCCGTGACAGCCCGACAGGTGTGGGAAGAGGTAGTGGCGGGGGCCGTGACAGCCGGACAGGTGTGGGAAGAGGCAGGCTGTACCTAACGCTGCACCGTCACCACCAGACCGACTCCTGCATTAAGGTGGACAGCGATGAGAGCCGTTGTAACGTGCGGGGAGCAACGTCACGTGATCAGTGTCCACAGACCACAACTACTGAAGAGAGAGGACAAAGCATTGCAGAGGACACTTGTATCGTAATAAATATCTTTAGGTTATAGTCTTAGTGCACTACTTTATCATCTATCCATTAGGCTACTTTATGTACACTGTACTGTCCGTAACAAGTGAAACCTGTTTATTCCAAGCTTACGAACACACTCATGCATAACGATGCTGACAGTCTTCAGGTAGCAGCGGCATCAGCACAGACACCCCACACCAACTGCATGACCCGCGCACCCTGAACTGAAGGACTTCCCTGGTCAGAGCGGAGAGTTAGGAAACATTCCACTTCTAAAACCGGGACGGTAGCAAATGGCTTTGAGAGCTTCTCCCAAATGACAGCAATTTCTCCTGTCTGATTTCCGGCATTCCGGTTCATTCAACTTTATTTTGCCCCGCTCCTCTCTCAGCATCAACTAAACAAAGTTGCTGAATTTTTTTCTTGTCTGACTAAAATAAACGTTGCATTTGGGCCTTTTGGGTGTTTGATATTTAGCGTCCAGCCAGCCGTGAAGGTCAAATGAAGGTGAAAGGATTGACCCAAATCCCGAGTACAAGACGGACTTGCTGGTCACGCTTCGTGTTATCTTTCAGCGCTTACCTTTCATTGGCCATGAAGGTTTTTTGGGGTGTTTTTAGTAAAACGTGAGCGCGATGCTCGATTGCCAATATTGACCCCCCCCCCTTCCCCCCCCCCCCCCCCCCCCCCCCCCATCTTTTTCGTTGGTAGTATTTACTTGTGCCGTATCCCTTAAGCCATCGCTCGGCAACCACATTCCGACACCTTTGACCTCAAGCGGTGAACTATAACCCGGCGTGCCCGGTACCTTAGATTGCATGCGGTCACCAGGGAAACCAGACTTGCTGGGGTGTACGGCACGGCAGCGGCAATTATACGGGTGAGGCAGACAACTCCGGGTAATGGGCTGGTCTGGCGGTTCCCGGCTTTGCCAGATGAGTGGCGGTTTGACGTTCTGGGAAGTAATAGACTTGGCTTGCCACTGGGAACGTTTTCGCCCAATCACGCTTGGTCTCGGATGATACCACATGTTTCGCCTGATCTCGTTTCGCCTGATCTCGTTTCACCTGATCTCGTTTCGCCTGATCTCGTTTCGCCTGATCTCGTTTCGCCTAATCCTTTGATCATGGTGTTGTGTCCCCTCCTCGCCGCGTCAGGTTTGTGTTGACGTTTTGCCGAACGGTGAGTTTCCTTTTGCCTAACGGTGAGTTTCGTTTTGCCTAACGGTGAGTCGTTTTGCCTAACGGTGAGTTTTGTTTTGCCGAACGGTGAGTTTCCTTTGGCGTAACGGTGAGTTTCATTTTGCCTCACGGTGAGTTTTGTTTTGCCGAACGGTGAGTTTCGTTTTGCCTAACGGTGAGTTTCGTTTTGCCTAACGGTGAGTCGTTTTGCCTAACGGTGAGTTTTGTTTTGCCGAACGGTGAGTTTCCTTTTGCGTAACGGTGAGTTTCATTTTGCCTCACGGTGAGTTTCGTTTTGCCTAACGGTGAGTCTTGTTTTGCCTAACGGTGAGTTTCGCTTTGCCTAACAGTGAGTTTCTCAGTTCTGCCTAAAGGGTACTTGAAAGGTGACCAGTAGTCATGTTAACTCTCTGTCTCTGTCTCTGTCTCTGTCTCTCTCTCTCTCTCTCTCTCTCTCTCTCTCTCTTCTCTCTCTCTCTCTCTCTCTCTCTCTCTCTCTCAGCGAGGCCGATTATATATATGTCCCTCCGTCCCTCTTTCTCCCCCTCCCTCCCTCCTCTTCCCTCTCCCCCTCCCCCTCTCTCTCTTTCTTTCTCTCTCTCCCCCCTCTCTTCCCCGATCTCTCCCCCCCCCCCCTTCTCTATCCCCCAGCCCCCTCCCTCCCTCCCTCTCGCTATCACCACCACCCGACTCAGTGTCTTTTTGTTTCTATTTGTTTGCCTGTCTGCGTATTTCTGTCTCTATCATCACTGTAAGGAAGAAGTGGCTGGGGTTGGAGAAGGGCCCGGCCCGTTGGCGATAGGACTCTCTTCCCTCTTTGCCGGCATTACTTTCATTCCAGTCGCTTTTTTCATGCGTTGGCGATAGGACTCTCTTCCCTCTTTGCCGGCATTACTTTCATTCCAGTCGCTTTTTTCATG
>JABMCL010000244.1:30000-57500 GCA_018857735.1 Alviniconcha marisindica
GATAATAAAAGTCCACTCGGACTCTTGTACCGGGGGGGGGGGGGGGGGGGGGGGGGGGCAGAGAGAAAGATCAATTCTATCACCCTTCGATCTTGACGCTCTTCAATGTCCTCAGCGTGTTGGAGTGACAGGGAGGTGGTTGTATGGGCGTTAGCCTGGTGGGCGTAAACCGTGCACGGGGCGAGAAGTCGGTGGTCAGCAGGCAGAGCGGACTGTCCGCTCTGTGGTCAGCAGGCAGAGCGGACTGTCCGCTCTGTGGTCAGCAGGCAGAGCGGACTGTCCGCTCTGTGGTCAGCAGGCAGAGCGGACTGTCCGCTCTGTGGTCAGCAGGCAGAGCGGACTGTCCGCTCTGTGGTCAGCAGGCAGAGCGGACTGTCCGCTCTGTGGTCAGCAGGCAGAGCGGACTGTCCGCTCGGTGGTCAGCAGGCAGAGCGGACTGTCCGCTCTGTGGTCAGCAGGCAGAGCCGACTGTCCGCTCGGTGGTCAGCAGGCAGAGCCGACTGTCCGCTCTGTGGTCAGCAGGCAGAGCCGACTGTCCGCTCGGTGGTCAGCAGGCAGAGCCGACTGTCCGCTCTGTGGTCAGCACAAGGGCTCAGGCCTCCAAAGCAGCTTAGGGACCGGCGCGTGCTCTGATCGGTCACCGGCACGAGAGGCGGAGAGCCGCTCTGGCCACGGGTCGCTGTGCCAGTGCCGGGCCACAGGTCACGGTGGACAAAGGTCACAGTCAGTTGTTTTCAGCGCCGATACAGGTCAGTGTATCATAAGTCATACTTGTCACAGGTCAGAACTGACCGGGCCTTGTGTGAGTTGAAACTTGAATTGGTCAAAAGTGAGAGGTCAGAGGTGACAGAGATCAGATAGTGATCATAGGTAAGAGTTATCATAGGTCAGAGATGACACAGGTCAGAATTGTCACAGGTCACAGATGACACAGGTCAGAGATGTTCGAGGTCAGAGCTGACACAGGACAGAGCTGACACAGGACAGAGCTGACACATTTCCACTTCCTTCCTCGTGACGTCAGTGATTGGCACAACAGCGAAAGAGTTACTAATCTATACTGTATGTCTAGCATCATGAGTTCAGTGCTGAATTGTCATTATATATACTGTATGTCTGGCATCATGAATTCGGTGCTGAATTGTCATTATATATACTGTATGTCTGGCATCATGAGTTCGGTGCTGAATTGTCATTATATATACTGTATGTCTAGCATCATGAGTTCGGTGCTGAATTGTCATTTATATATATATATACTGTATGTCTAGCATCATGAGTTCGGTGCTGAATTGTCATTATATATACTGTATGTCTAGCATCATGAGTTCAGTGCTGAACTGTCATTATATATACTGTATGTCCAGCATCATGAGATGGGTGCTGTATTGTCATTATATATACTGTATGTCCAGCATCATGAGATGGGTGCTGAATTGTCATTATATATACTGTATGTCCAGCATCATGAGATGGGTGCTGTATTGACATTATATATACTGTATGTCCAGCATCATGAGATGGGTGCTGAATTGTCATTATATATACTGTATGTCCAGCATCATGACATGGGTGCTGAATTGTCATTATATATACTGTATGTCCAGCATCATGAGATGGGTGCTGAATTGTCATTATATATATATACTGTATGTCCAGCATCATGAGATAGGTGCTGTGTTGTGCTTCTGTCTGAAAGACCTTTAGGGTTGACTTGGCGTTGTGTATGAGTAGTCACTGAGCAAACCGGAAGGACTGTTACTTTCCCGCGGTGCATTGTGGTCAGAGATGACGTGGTGCGACGTGACTGGTTGCCGGGTGGGCAGGATAAGTTGCTGTTGCGATAACGACCTCGCTGTACGGCGTACAGTCCCTTCCACGGGCAGTCCCTAGCGACAGGGCAGTCCCATCCACGGGCAGTCCCTAGCGACAGGGCAGTCCCTTCCACGGGCAGTCCCTAGCGACAGGGCAGTCCCTTCCACGGGCAGTCCCTAGCGACAGGGCAGTCCCATCCACGGGCAGTCCCTAGCGACAGGGCAGTCCCATCCACGGGCAGTCCCTAACGACAGGGCAGTCCCTTCCACGGGCAGTCCCTAGCGACAGGGCAGTCCCTAGCGACAGGGCAGTCCCTTCCACGGGCAGTCCCTAGCGACAGGGCAGTCCCATCCACGGGCAGTCCCTAGCGACAGGGCAGTCCCATCCACGGGCAGTCCCTAACGACAGGGCAGTCCCTTCCACGGGCAGTCCCTAGCGACAGGGCAGTCCCTTCCACGGGCAGTCCCTAGCGACAGGGCAGTCCCATCCACAGGCAGTCCCTAAACGACAGGGCAGTCCCATCCACAGGCAGTCCTTAGCGACAGGGCAGTCCCTTCCACGGGCAGTCCCTAGCGACAGGGCAGTCCCTTCCACGGGCAGTCCCTAACGACAGGGCAGTCCCTTCCACGGGCAGTCCCTAGCGACAGGGCAGTCCCATCCACGGGCAGTCCCTAGCGACAGGGCAGTCCCATCCACAGGCAGTGCCTAGAGACATGCCGCAGCCGGTGCCTCCTGTCGTAGTGTGAACAGAAACGTAGAGCGATACGCAGATCCTTGATGATGGAAAATCCAGATCCTTGATGACGGAAAATCCAGATCCTTGATGATGGAAAATCCAGATCCTTGATGACGGAAAATCCAGATCCGAACTTTAGACCCAGTCCGGAGGGTAGCGCGTAGGAGGGGAAATAACTCTGCGGCCCGCGTTGTGTGTCCAGCTGGGGTTATCTGTGTAGTGGCGGGGGACGGTGACAGATGGCTTGACTAATGGGGTTTTGGTTTCTCTCTTATCTCGCCCTTCTGCGTCTCTGCAGCACGGCCTGCCTACAGAGTCCGGCTGGAAGCCGTCGAGTTGATAATGTATCTGTGACCAACGTGTTAACGGCTGCCGGCCGTCTCTGGGCCGCGGGGGCCGCGGCAGGTAAGGTGGAGCGTTTGTTGGTTGTGACCATCGTGGCCGACCATAGCGGTCGGCGTCACGATACACCTCCGTTGCTTTGAACTGTCAGTGTCAGGTGAAAGCAATGCAGGGTCGGTTTGACGCGGAGGGTCGGTTTGACGCGGAGGGTCGGTAGGCGCGTGGCAGCAGGTGCTTGGCCGCTAAGCGCGCACCGCGTTTTGGATTTGACGTGGAAACAAAGTGGTGTTGGACACTGCTGTAAGAAACGTTGCTGATGAGGGAAAGGTGATGTCATTCTATATCTGATGGAAGTAATCAGAGCGGAAGCGACTTGGCCTGTGTTCCCGTGTTGGGAAGTACGGTAAGTAAACATGGTGCTTAACGTCCACAGAAACCATAAGGCTTATTAGGGACGGGGGAGGGGGGGGGGGGGGGAGGAGATTATATATCTATTGCTACACTGTCACGACCAGAATGATTTTTGCATCAAGGTGGGCAGCGATGAGAGCCATTTTAATGTTTCAGTAGGAAGTGATGGACAAAGTCACAAAACAGTGTCCGCAAACCACAACCTTTTTGAAGAGAAAGGAGAGCCGAAGCGGTTTCGAACCGAGGTCCTTCCGCTTACCAGCCTAACGCCTTACCGCTAGGCCAAACCGGCTCACTGCCCTGTGTTGGGAGCCAGTTCCCACAAATAAATACGGACCCACTCGATTCCCCAAATAGGGTCCCGTGAGAGTGACGTATGGAGCTTAAAACAGACTTGTTTTTACCTGTCTCGGGTAAATTCACTGTCGGCTAGCGGTTGTGTTTGTCGTGATGAGATCTGGACAGTGAGGGCACTTTGAAGCTTACCAGGTCACGGATTCTTTGAGGGAAGTCATTCGGTGCGTGCTCGTATCAAAACAGGTTCATTACACCGGGGCTGGAGTAATTATTGAATGGAAAATTGTGTCACCTCTTGTATATACGGGAAACTGTGTCACCTCTTGTTATACAGGAAACTGTGTCACTTCTTGTATATATGGAAAATTGTGTCACCTCCTGTATATACAGAAAATTGTGTCACCTGTTGTATATTTTTTATGTGAACACTTGTCGAGCGCCTCATCTCGAGATGAACCCAAAGCGCTTCACGGCACAACCGTAGCGTTGTTCTCTGCTTCCCAGCAGACTTACTGCGCTCTAATCATAGGCTACTGTGACCGAGTCTCTAGTCATAGGCCACTGTGACCGAGTCTCTAGTCATAGGCCACTGTGACCGAGTCTCTAGTCATAGGCCACTGTGACCGAGTCTCTAGTCATAGGCCACTGTGTCCGAGTCTCCACTAAGTCATATGTGACCGAGCCTCTAGTCATAGGCCACTGTGACCGAGTCTCTAGACATAGGCCACTGTGACCGAGTCTCTAGTCATAGGCCACTGTGTCCGAGTCTCCACTGAGTCATATGTGACCGAGTCTGTAGTCATAGGCCACTGTGACCGAGTCTCCACTGAGTCATATTCCACTGTGACCGAGTCTCTAGTCATAGGCCACTGTGTCCGAGTCTCCACTGAGTCATATGTGACCGAGTCTCTAGTCATAGGCCACTGTGTCCGAGTCTCCACTGAGTCATATTCCACTGTGACCGAGTCTCTAGTCATAGGCCACTGTGTCCGAGTCTCTAGTCATAGGCCACTGTGACAGAGTCTCCACTGAGTCATATTCCACTGTGACTGAGTCTCTAGTCATATTCCACTGTGACTGAGTCTCTAGTCATATGCCACTGTGACCGAGTCTCTAGTCATAGGCCACTGTGACCGAGTCTCCACTGAGTCATATTCCACTGTGACCGAGTCTTTAGTCATATTCCACTGTGACTGAGTCTCTAGTCATAGGCCACTGTGACAGAGTCTCCACTGAGTCATATTCCACTGTGACCGAGTCTTTAGTCATATTCCACTGTGACTGAGTCTCTAGTCATAGGCCACTGTGACCGAGTCTCCACTGAGTCATATTCCACTGTGACTGAGTCTCTAGTCATATTCCACTGTGACTGAGTCTCTAGTCATATGCCAATGTGACTGAGTCTCCAGTCATAGGCCACTGTGACCGAGTCTCTAGTCATATGCCACTGTGACCGAGTCTCCAGTCATATGCCAATGTGACCGAGTCTCTAGTCATATGCCAATGTGACTGAGTCTCCAGTTATATGCCAATGTGACCGAGTCTCAAGTCATGTGCCACTGTGACCGAGTCTCCAGTCATAGGCCACTGTGACCGAGTCTCTAGCTTTACACGGCGCGTTTTTTGAGTACCCACCCAAGTGGCTACAGCGCTGTTTGATTGTTACATGGCTGGTGCCACGTAAAACTGCTGCTGTCTCGGCGCACGTTCTATGCACACCATACAACCATGCACATGTTTACGGTCACTTTCGAAGCAACATACGCAGCGTGCATGTTTGTTTGGCTGTAACCTGCCACTAGTGCACTTTTGGCAGAATGACCGGGATCTCTTACGTGCTACTCCGGTCACACTGGGGCGGAACGGATACCGAACTAAGAGTCAGCACAGGAAGTTGACCCTGGAGAAGGAGATTCTCCCGCCGCTTCTGCCGGGTTTCGAATCCGAGACGTTTCGATCAGGAGTCCGGCGCTCTACCACTGAACTACCCCCGTCTCGTCCTGACGGACACTGAGTTGTGGCAGAGTGATGTCAGGAGCTGCGAGCTTTGCCGGGGGCATGGCGGAGCTGGCTGGACTCACGGTCCGAGTGCCGCTCTCCTGGCGCCGCCTTTGCGCCGCGCTGCGCCATCTTCCGCCATCTTGTGCCGGCGTGGAGACGGAGCGAAATGGTCGCCCGCCCGAGTGAACTTTCGCTAAGTCGTTCACATGACCCCTTTCTCGCCCGTCCCGCCTCGCCCAACTCTGCCATCTTCCCGCTGACAGAATTTGATTGGACGAGACGTCGGTTCCGAAAGCGGCCATGCGGACGGCGTTTTACTCAGTTGAATGGACTGATCCAATTTTGTCTCAAAGAAAAGTTAGTCACGTGTCTGTGACGTTTTCTCGGTTGCTCTATTAATACTCCACCCCATTTATCATGGCGTATATGGCTGGCTCTGGCTGTTTGCAGCTTGTAAAAGCATGAGCATTGCAATCAGTATTTAACTGGTTGGCTCCTACCCAACCGGTTTAAATTATTTTTTCCGCCTGATGTCTAACACGGAACTGATTCGGCGATCGTTCTTTCCGGCTGCTTTAACTGTGGACGTGTTTCACGTGCAGGCGATAGACTAATGGGGGTTTGGAATGGAATTGTCACTTGTAAAAGCGGCCTGACGTGTGTGTGTGTGTGTGTGTGTGTGTGTGTGTGTGTGTGTGATATACGTGCGACTGTATTTCGTGATCAGATTGGAATCTGACTTGTGTTTCTCTGTCCACATTCAGCTGACGCCTGCAGTGGCTGCTAACTATGTACCGGTTTTGCTGACTGTGCATCGGGTTTAAAAAGAGACACAGCGAGCAGTGCATTACATTTATGAGCCTGACTGCTTGACGATTGCCGCTGTAATCAATAACAGGCCCGTTTTCTCTCACTTGACATACACAGCACTGCCATCTTCTCAGTCGGGACAGGCCGACAGGTCCCGGCCAGGGCTGTGGAGACAGGGACAGGTCCCGGCCAGGGCTGTGGAGACAGGGACAGGTCCCGGCTAGGGCTGTGGAGACAGGGACAGGTCCCGGCCAGGGCTGTGGAGACAGGGACAGGTCCCGGCTAGGGCTGTGGAGACAGGGACAGGTCCCGGCCAGGGCTGTGGAGACAGGGACAGGTCCCGGCCAGGGCTGTGGAGACAGGGACAGGTCCCGGCCAGGGCTGTGGAGACAGGGACAGGTCCCGGCCAGGGCTGTGGAGACAGGGACAGGTCCCGGCCAGGTCTGTGGAGACAGGGACAGGTCCCGGCCAGGTCTGTGGAGACAGGGACAGGAAGTGCTGCGGCACCTGTGCAAAGGACCGCGGCCACTGCCAGAAACAGTCTTTGAAAACTCAATTGCTTGATTTGTGGTACCCCCCCCCCCCCCCTCTCCCGGTAACGAAATGTGTGGGTGGGGTAGGGGGGCGGAGGGGGGGGGGGATCCGTGTCCCTTTCTCTGTTTTCTGTGTGTCTCCCCCTGTGCCTGTCTGTCCGTGTGCCCGTCTGTGCCTGTCTGTCCGTGTGCCTGTCTGTCCGTGTGCCTGTCTGTCTACGTGATCTGATTTCTTCTGTCTTTTCGGACCTCTCAACCCCTCGCATCAAAACTTAGGTTGGTGGCGCCTCAATGTGGGCCGGGGTGTCTTGCGAAAACATTGGTTTGATATCTTCACTCAGCTTCACACAGCTTAACATAGCTTCACACAGCTTAACAGCTTCACACAGCTTAACACAGCTTCACACAGCTTCAGACAGCTTCAGTAACAAGGTCTGAGTGAAGGTTTATAACTAGAATCAGAATATAACTGTTCTACATCATGGTATGAAGTGATGATCTTTTTTTGAAACCAACCTTAGTTTGATGATGATTCTTTATAAGCTAAAGTGTCCAGTGTTCACGGTCAAGGTAAATATCGCAGCTAAAGTTCCAAATGTCAGTGAATGTCTGGACTATAACCTCTGAACCTGTTGTAGCCAAGCTTGGTATGCTAATCCACCATCCTGAGCGCGTTTGTCGCTTGAAAAGATTGCTCTGCTATCTGCAAGGTCATGGTCACAGGAAGCGCTCATGAAATCAAAATATTATGTATATAATCGTAATTATGATAATGATAAGAAGAAAAAAACGTGTAAAGGTTGACGGTTCTTTCTTCAGATTGAACTCCCAGAAGATCAACTTCCCAACTCACAGGAGTGAAAGCTATGTGGAAAGCCAGCAACCAACACAGCCACCGAGCGAGCCACCCCAGCTTCCGCACCCGTCATCCCCGGTGAGGTGACGTCAGTTCCGGCGATGGCGGAGGAGAGGGCGCGGGTGGCGTGGCGGAGCTACCACGACTGGGTGCTGCCCCGGAGGGCGGTGCAGGGCATCCTGGCCGGGGCCCTACTTTTCCTCTTCCTCGGCCTCGTCTTCCTCGCCATCGGGGGCGGCGTGGGCGTCAGCGGGTCAGTCGTCTGTGTGTGTGTGTGTGTGTGTGTGTGTGTGTGTGTGTGTGTGTGTGTGTGTGTGTGTGTGTGTGTGTGTGTGTGTGTTTGTGTGTCTTTCTCTCTCTCTCTCTCTCTCTCTCTCTCTCTGAATCGATGTATTGTATAGCTGCCACCACTGTGATGAAACAGCGTCACACACTCTGTAGGAACGGCTGACGTCACAGGGCAGACAGGCGAGAGCAAGCCCGAGGAGCACTGTCAACCAAGTGCCAGGCTTACTCGGAATCGTAGCCCGCTGATACAAAAAGAACGTAGTGGAATTCACCGATACAAAAAGAACGTAGTGGAATTCACCGACATAAAAAGAAGGCAGTGAAAGCCAGCGGCAGAGTGTTGTGTGTTGTGGGAGGCGCGGGGCGGTCGGCGTGTGACTGGGAGTGGGACAGCGGGGACCCGGACCCAGGGTTTACTGCCAGTGTTATTGAAACGGCAGCAATACAAGCCTGAATAATTCACACACCGCTCGCCACACGCCGTCTTGGTGACGTCAGCACGGTGAACGAGAGCGAGGGTTGACCGTTTGTTATGGCTTGGGTCTCCGTTTCTAATATAATTCTGTAAATGTACATTATTTTTTTAATTTGTTATTATTGAATTTGACTTTTCGTGCGTCTTACTCAAGTGCTTGTTGGTAAATTAATATATGAACTAAGTCATATTTGGTTGTTTCCTTCTTTCCTTCTTTCTTTCTTTCTGTTTAGCTTGTCACTGTGGGGCTAATCCTCGCGTGCAAGGTTTATGGAGGAAAGGGTGGACGAATCAGTCCCCTTCTCTGCTTGTTTTTCTTTCTTTAGATCCCCTTCTGTGTTTTGTGTGTGTTTTTTTTAGATCATCTCGCGCGATCTCGTTCCACTGTGACTTGGCCCGGCCGGCGCTGAGTGCGCGAGCTGAGAGCTGAATATTGAGTTTCAGTCGATATTTTTATCGTCACTTGTTTGGTTGTGTCGGCATTCTACCGGCATTTAATTAGTTGGGTTGGTACATTGACTGCTTAGGCTGTCAGTGAGGTAAGGTCAGGTTGATTTCAGTTTCTGTTTTCTGTTTATTTTTCTCCTCCTATAAAAGCGCGCGCGCGCCATATACAGAGAGAGAGAGAGAGAGACAGAGAGAGAGAGAGAGACAGAGAGAGAGAGAGAGAAGAGGAACAGAAACGAGACAGAGAGAGAGAGAGACAGAGAGAGAGAGAGACAGAGACAGAGAAAAGCACTATCTTGATCTTATAAAGTGAAATGGCGGCGTATCACACATACACAATTTACACACAACCATTGATAGCTAATCCTTTCGTGTGTAATTTACACACAACCATTTATAGCTAATCCTTTCGTGTGTAATTTACACACAACCATTGATAGCTAATCCTTTCGTGTGTAATTTACACACAACCATTTATAGCTAATCCTTTCGTGTGTAATTTACACACAACCATCGATAGCTAATCCTTTCGTGTGTAATTTACACACAACCATTGATAATCCTTTCGTGTGTAAAATGTAAACCATGTGTGCCGTGGAACACACTTCTTACTGTGTCCAAACATAACAGCATATTTCCTTTCGTGTACGAATACAAGGACACAAGGGTATTTATTCGCCAGTGACATTAAAATGTGCACAGGAATTTGTCTTGGTGACGTTCCATTTATACAGTGAATTAACAAATAGACATGGCATTGCAATTTGTCATGTATAAAACTTAAAACAAAAATTAAATTAGCAACTGTCTCATTCATACAATGTAAACTCTCCCTCTCTCTCTCTCTCTCTCTCTCTCTCTCTCTCTCTCTCTCTCTCTCTCTCTCTCTCACACACACACACACACACACACACACACACACACACACACACACACACACACACACAGGCACTCACGCACGCACTCACCACATCACGCCGACACACACACACACACACACACACACACACACACACACACACACACACACACACACACACACACACACACACACACTACAACGGTGACAGACCAAGATCACAGTCACTGGTTCAGACAGGCATTGCACGAATGAGAGCACTAACGTTAAAAGTTGTCAACAGGCATTATCAATGACGAAGACGAAAACAACGACGACCATGACAAAGGCGACGATAAGGACGGAAACATGTCTGGTACAGGTAGATTTCAAGTACAGGTAGATTTTCTGTACAGGTAGATTTCCACTTTGCACAAGGCTTTCTTCTTTTTAAGCCCTCATATAACCGCACTGGTTGACTGGGCATAAAACACCAACTTACTTACTTACTTCTTCTTTTTATGTAGTAGCCTAAAGAAGCCAATTAAACACACCAGTGAATTTCAGTTCTTCACTTAAATGAAATAAGTTAAATGATACAGGCATTATGAATTATAATAAAGCAAACTTTGATCCGACGAAAAAGGAAAGTAAAAATAAAAGGAAAACGACCACAAGGTCAAAACAGCAAATATTCAAGAGAACGCTCATTTTAATTACACTGCAAAAAGCATGAGCGCACTTTCAGAACTTTTTTCAGCATCGAATGGACAGATAATACACCGACAGACGATGAGAACAAAATCCATGCTTTGCTTTGGTGTTCAGTAACAGCCATTCAAATACGGCACAGTTTACAAAGAGATTCGGTTGCAATTGTGCATACTATACATTGTTGTACACTCACCGAAAAATCTGCAAGTAAATAATCCTCTGCAGAAAGAAAAACAAAAGAACACAGTGCAAATTCCAACAAAGAAGCCCAGTTGATTTAAGCTGGGTAGCGTCTTCACAGGAAATCTCTTTTGGTGCAGAAAATATCCTATGGATACCAACATTGAATACCCGGTATACAGGCTCAGTGCCGAGATACTGTATTTGCTCACGGGTGTGTGAGAATGAGGATGTTGCCGTCTTGACAGCCAATCAACAGTCTCCCTTCCTTGTCGGGGCACAGTGCCGTAGGCTGCGTCGGTTCCGGGAAAGCCCTGCCAATCTGACCAATCAGCGCGCAGCCCTCACTGACGTCCAGCACGTGTAGCAAGTCGTTGATGCGGTCAGCGATCACCAGTCGCTCCTTGCCGCCGATGGGACAGAAGCAGACATCGAAAGGCTCGAAGGCTTCTCCGTTTCCGCTGTAGGTGGCGAAAGGCTCAGCGTTGCCACGGCGGTAGAGAGTCACGTGATCCCGTCCTTTCTCCAGAACGGCAAAGAGTTCCCCCGTCTGGCTGGCGTCCATGGCTGTAGGGTCCTTGGCGCTGATGTCGAAGATCTTGGAGTCCGTTGTTGGGCCGTTGTGTCCACCGTGAAGAGACCTGACGTGGCAGTCCCCTGACGACGACACGCGCAGCAGATACGTGGCACGAAGCTTGTTGTACACGTCGTAGACTTTGTCCGCCTCGCCCTCCTCCGCCCTGCCCAGCGGAGGCTCCAACAACTGCCCACACAAGTTCATGGCGGCAAACTCTCGCCCTTCCACGCGGACCAGGCCGTCGTCAAGGCCGCTGAGGCCCACCCGGCCCGTGACTGGCTGAGGTTCCCACTCCCTCCCGTTCCCCGAGGGCGTGAACTTGGCCACCCACCCTGCGTGATGACCGAATAAACATTAACAGATTTGACTCATTTCTTCGGATTTTATTCAAATGAGAAAGAGCCACTTTACACCTCAATTATTACGTGTGGATGTTTTACCTGAGAAGATTTTAAACTTCTTGAAAGCAATCCATATTTTTGGGAAAAAATAAATTTGAGATCATTTTTGGTTATGTTTGTGTTTTACTCACCTTTTAAGTATGTTTTTAAAATCTGTACATATTTTCAGTTTTAACATGTACATATTATTCAAAATTGTTATATGATGACGTAATGTGTCTGGCCCAGTTATAGCCGTACTGGTTGACGGCGTAAAAAACTCCAAGTTACGTACTGGTTGACGACGTAAAACTCTAAGTTACGTACTGGTTGACGGCGTAAAACTCTAAGTCAGTTAGTGGTTGACTGGGCGTAAAACTCTATGTTAGTTACTGGTTGACTAGGCGTAAAACTCTATGTTAGTTACTGGTTAACTGGGCGTAAAACTCTATATGTTAGTTACTGGTTGACTGAGCGTAAAACTCTATAAGTTAGTTACTGGTTGACTGGGCGTAAAACTCCAAGTTAGTTGCTGGTTGACTGGGCGTAAAACTCCAAGTTAGTTACTGGTTGACTGGGCTTAAAACTCCAAGTTTGTTAGTGGTTAACTGGGCGTAAAACTCTACATGTTAGTTACTGGTTGACTGAGCGTAAAACTCTGTAAGTTAGTTACTGGTTGACTGGGCGTAAAACTCCAAGTTAGTTAGTGGTTGACTGGGCGTAAAACTCCAAGTTAGTTAGTGGTTGACTGGGCTTAAAACTCCAAGTTAGTTAGTGGTTGACTGGGCTTAAAACTCCAAGTTAGTTAGTGTTTGACTGGGCTTAAAACTCCAAGTTAGTTAGTGGTTGACTGGGCTTAAAACTCCAAGTTAGTTAGTGGTTGACTGGGCTTAAAACTCCAAGTTAGTTACTGGTTGACTGGGCGTAAAACTCCAAGTTAGTTACTGGTTGACTGGGCGTAAAACTCCAAGTTAGTTAGTGTTTGACTGGGCTTAAAACTCCAAGTTAGTTAGTGGTTGACTGGGCTTAAAACTCCAAGTTAGTTAGTGGTTGACTGGGCGTAAAACTCCAAGTTAGTTAGTGGTTGACTGGGCTTAAAACTCCAAGTTAGTTAGTGGTTTGACTGGGCTTAAAACTCCAAGTTAGTTAGTGGTTGACTGGGCTTAAAACTCCAAGTTAGTTAGTGTTTGACTGGGCGTAAAACTCCAAGTTAGTTAGTGGTTGACTGGGCGTAAAACTCCAAGTTAGTTAGTGGTTGACTGGGCTTAAAACTCCAAGTTAGTTAGTGGTTGACTGGGCTTAAAACTCCAAGTTGGTTACTGGTTGACTGGGCGTAAAACTCCAAGTTGGTTACTGGTTGACTGGGCGTAAAACTCCAAGTTGGTTACTGGTTGACTGGGCGTAAAACTCCAAGTTGGTTACTGGTTGACTGGGCGTAAAACTCCAAGTTGGTTACTGGTTGACTGGGCGTAAAACTCCAAGTTGGTTAGTGGTTGACTGGGCGTAAAACTCCAAGTTGGTTACTTACCCTCCTCCCCTTGCTCCTGACTGCCGTAAGCCACGATGAAGTAGCCGTTGCTGCAGACGCAGATGGCGTGCACCTGCCGGTCGCGCTCGTCACGGCCACAGCGGAAGACTGTTTGAAGTCTCCCCGAGGACAGTACCAGCCGGCCCAGGAAGTCCGTGATGACGTCACGCAGCTGACCGTCGTGGTGGTAGTCCAGCAGCCGGTCGGCCGTGTCTTGGAGGTCAGAGGTCACCGGTTGACCCAGCCGGCTGCTGCTCGCTGCCCCGTCCACGCCGCATGTCGTCACAGAGAGCGAGGAGGGTTGGGGCTGAATCGTCCGCCAGAGTTTGCGTCACTTCCTGCTGCAGAGATTCGAGTGTCGCTCTCTTCTCCTCTGCACGCACCAGTTCCTGCTGGTGGCGAGAGATGCGGTCCTTGACAGAGGATTCTAGCTGCTGCAGTAGTTCCTCGCTCCTCGCTCTCACCATGGCAACCAGACGTTCTTCTCGCTTCAGGACCAGCTCCTTCTGAGCCTGGACGTTGCTTCGGAAGGAGTTCAGACTCTTGGCACGTTGAGCCAACCATACGTCTAAAGCGCCGGCGCTCTGCTACAGTCGCTGCAGGTCTTCGCTCAGCGCGTCTCTGGCGTGGAGAAGGGCTTTGCCCAGATCTTCAACCGGGTGCTGGTCGTGGTCCACCAGCTTGCAGCAGACGCACAGCACCGTGTTGTCGTCCTTGCAGCGGAACTCCAGCCTGTAGCCCGGGTGGCGCTGACAAAGCTGCGGGTGGAGGAGCGGGAGGAGGTAGAAGTTGGCCTGGAGCGCCGGGACGCCCCCTGAGGGCAGCGTCACTTCCGCTCTGCAGGTCGGACAGCGGAGGGGGGCGGGATCGTCGGCCGCTCGGACCATGGCCTGCAGACATTCCTGGCAGAACGTGTGGAAGCAGGGGAGGAATTTGGGATTCTTGAAGGTTTCCCTGCAGATGCCGCAGCTTAGGTCTGTTTGGTCGTACACCGGTGCCATTGTGACCGTTTTGTTGGTAGTCGTTGTCTTTCCTGGCTTCTTTCGTTTCTTCTTCTTTTTCTTCTTCTTCTTCTTCTTCTTCTTCTTCTTCTTCTTCTTCTTCTTCTTCTTCTTCTTCTTCTTCTTCTTCTTTTTCTTCTCAATCTCAGTGTATCAAAATAGTGTAATCCGTCCCGGGTTCCATGAGGAAAGCTGTAAGCTGCAAGTGACTGATTTGCGCCAACTAGAGCTCTTTCTATATATACCCCGTTAAAACCGCCAGGCAAAGGCACTGCTTACTCCGGCATTACGTCACTGGCTTGTTCAACGCAGCCTTAAAAATAGCTTCACGGCCAGTGAAACAAATTCACGGAAACGAAAACACGGTATTATGAGGAGGACAAAGAAATCGAAACGTGGACCTGACGTCGGTGGAGAGTCGGATCTATTCAGTGACCACAGAGTGACGCTTATAGAACAGAACGGACTTTCCCGCAACGACGGCAGATTTAACAGTTTGGAAATTCTGGCGTCAACAGTACTCTGGTGTTTATTGCGCACCGCGAGGTGCGGTTCTGGAAACCTTCCAGTGCTGAGCCACACAGACAGCAAAGAGGGGACGTCACTGAGCTGCTGTTTCTGGCGGTTGAAACAAGACTTTATTCCGGACAAAATCAAGACAAGGAAAGGTGTCACGGGCTGCAAGCTGCCGCTTGTTGGCGGTGAGTTCATTTACGTGCAGCTGGGGCAAAACAGACCACACCAATGTATGGCGAACGAACAGTTTTACCAAGCTGACAATAAATAAGATATTAACACACACACACACACACACACACACACACACACACACACACACACACACACACACACACACACACACACACACGCAATCACTAGAAAATAGTCCAAACAAATTTTAGTAAAATAACAGACAAAAACAATGTCAGGTAGACTGATAGATTGGCTAGTGGCCTAAATAAATACTAGCGAGACAAAAAATAGAGTGTGAAGCCAGAGGGGGTGGGGAGAGAGAGAGGGGGTTGGAAATCATTTTTACAGTAGGATAGTAGTTTTGGACAAAATTCAGAAGTATGAGTAGGCAGTCAGTCATTTGTATAATTGAAGGATGTAATCACATATACAGGAGTTATTTCTTGGAGTTTTAACGTCCCTTAACTGTAGTATGTTAACGTAATAAATCACATGTGCACACAAAGTCAGTCTATACCCCCTCCTCCCCCCAAAAAAAAGTAAAAAAGAAAAGAAAAGAAAAAGTAATCATAATTATTACCGGTCAGCTACCTGCTAGCTTACAGTGATAGACACACAAACTGTCAAGAGAAGCACAACCAAGCGAAAACACAAAGTTATGTTGTTTCTGTTGATGGTGACTGCAGTGAGGCTGTTTGTTTGTCCAACACCTCTCTCTCTCTCTCTTCCCCCCCCCCCCCCCCCCCCCCAAACTACAATCCTTGTAAAATAAAGTTTTCGAGTTGGATTTGGAGTTCATTCACTCAGTGCAGACAGCCACAGGAAGAGAGTTCCAGGCTTCAGCTGCTTCAAAGGGGAACAGTTTGTTTCCAGGATGAAAGAGTGTGTGAGTGACACGGTGTGTCTGTGTTGGGGGGGACGGGGGGGGGGTATATGTGGCTAGTGTGTGTGTGTGTGGGGGGGGGGCGATGATGGTGGGTAGGTTTGGGGTGCGTGTGCTGCCGGCATCTGTGTGTGTGTTGTGGTGTGTGGTGGCGCGCGCTGGATGGTGCTTGCGTGCGTGCGTGCGTGCGTGTGTGTGTGTGTGTGTGTGTGTGTGTGAGAGAGAGAGAGAGAGAGAGAGAGACTGAGAGAGAGAGAGAGAGAGAGAGAGAGAGAGAGAGAGAGATTTGGGACTGACAGAGATAGATTTCGGACTGGAGGTGGGGAGCACACCAAGACTACCTGCTATGTATGATTGGTCCGGAATTTACACTTATCGACCTGGCACGCCGAGACCGTTGTTTCTGACCTTATCTCGGTGGCCCCTTTGTCTCGTACCTGGTGGCGTTGGTCTCGCGAGATGTTATGAATCACAACAGAGGAGAAGTGGCTGGCGCCTATTGATGGAGGCGGAAGAGAGAAGCTGCTGGGACCAGACCTCAACTCCCAGTGGCCACGTTCAGCCATGCTTGCTGCCAGCCGTGCAGCTTTCAGGGGCCGTGTTTATTCTGCCCGGGAGTTGGGGGGGGGGGGGGGGGGGGGGAGGTTAGTGGCTGGCACTGAGCACCGCTCACTACCTGGCCTGGCAGCGGGCAAAAAGAATGAGGTGTATTATTCATGGGACGTCCTTCGGTCCTGAGCGGGGCCACTGCGTGCTTGTCGCCGCTTCGGAAACCGACTCGTCACCTCAAGATACAGCCCCCCCCCCCCCCCCCCCCCCCCCCCATGTTTTGTTTGTTGTTTTGTTTGTTTGTTGTTGTTTTTGCTCTCTCTCTCTCTCTCTCTCTCTCTCTCTCGTCTCTCTCTCTCTCTCGTCTCTCGCTCTCTCACTCCACCCTCTCCTTTTCCCCTCCCTCCTGTGCGTGCGTGCGTGTGTGTGTTTGTGTGTGGTTTTTGTTGGTGGGGGGTGGTGGTGTGGGGTGGAGGGTGTGTGGTGTGGGGGGGGGGGGGGGAGGGGGGGAGGCTATTCAGTAAAGCTTAAACAAGGATGACTGCTTGCGTTTAGTTTACACAAAATTTTGTGGCTTTGAAAAAGGGGCTTATTCCGACAATTCGCGCTGTATGTTTTGTATTGTCCTGTTACATGAAATTGGTGTGCTTTTTTCTTACCGTTTGTGTGTTTGGATGCCAGTCAGTAGGTTTAGTACAGCATCCATTTAAAATCTATTTTCTGTTACTTCATCGGGCTACTCTTCAATCTCTCGGATCTGTCTCCGTCAGTCAGTCAGTCTATCTGTCTGTCTGTCGGTCAGTCTGTCAGTCTGTGTCTGTCTGCCAGTCAGTCTATCTATCTGTCTCCGTCAGTCAGTCAGTCTATCTGTCTGTCTATCGGTCAGTCTGTCAGTCTGTCTCTGTCTGCCAGTCTATCTATCTGTCTCCGTCAGTCAGTCAGTCTATCTGTCAGTCTGTCTGTCTGTCCCTGTCAGGCGCACTTCATCCACGTCATCACAAATGGCATCGTCGTCACTGTGCACGTTGTTCACAGCCGCTGTGTTGCGTTGGTCTGGTTGCTGCTCTCGTTTGCTGAAGAGCTGGGTTCCCCTGTAGATCGCGATGCGTCCGTCGTCTCTGAGGTCTGTGAGTGTACTGCGCTGTACTGAGGTCTGTGAGTGTACTGCGCTGTACTGAGGTCTGTGAGTGTACTGCGCTGTACTGAGGTCTGTGAGTGTACTGCGCTGTACTGATGGTCTTTGAGTGTACTGCGCTGTACTGAGGTCTGTGAGTGTACTGCGCTGTACCGAGGTCTGTGAGTGTACTGCGCTGTACTGAGGTCTGTGAATGTACTGCGCTGTACCGAGGTCTTTGAGTGTACTGCGCTGTACTGAGGTCTGTGAGTGTACTGCGCTGTACCGAGGTCTTTGAGTGTACTGCGCTGTACTGAGGGCTGGGGAGTGTACTGCGCTGTACTGAGGTCTTTGAGTGTACTGCCTTGAACAATGGGCTCAAGTAAACATGGTGCTTAACGTCCACAGAAACCGTACGGTTTATTAGGGACGGAATGGGCTCAACCAGTCTTCCGCTTTTATAGGAGCGACACAGCCGGAAAAATATAGTTGAGCGAGAACGTGTGAAACAAGTCGGTGCAACACCGCTACACTGGCCCGGTCAGTCAGCCAACACCGCTATACTGGCCCGGTCAGTCAGCCAACACCGCTACACTGGCCCGGTCAGTCAGCCAACACCACTACACAGGCCCGGTCAGTCAGTCAGTCAACACCGCTACACTGGCCCGGTGACGTCAGTCAGCCAACACCGCTACACTGGCCCGGTCAGTCAGTCAACACCGCTTCACTGGCCCGGTCAGTCAGCCAACACCGCTACACTGGCCCGATCAGTCAGTCAACACCGCTACACTGGCCCGGTCAGTCAGTCAACACCGCTACACTGGCCCGATCAGTCAGTCAACACCGCTACACTGGCCCGGTCAGTCAGTCAACACCGACATGGCAGCGCCCATGTCTCGACACATGACACATGAAACAGGTGTGAATAGCGGATGACGTAATGTTGAACTAACTAGATCGTGGGATTACCCCCTCCCTTACCTGTGTGTGTGTGTGTGTGTGTGTGTGTGTGTGTGTGTGTGTGTGTGTGTGTGTGTGTGTGTGTGTGTGTGAACTGGACTGACAGTAATTTGTTGTTGAGGGAGGGAGGGTAGGGAGAGGGGTCTAGTCCTGGCGGACCGACTCCGCCCTGCTGTTACTTTGCGGTATTCAGAAGCTCCCATCAAAACCGATAAGCGCCAAGTGGTGTCTGAGTCACTGAGAGAGAATTAGTTTCATTTACCCCCACCCACCACCCGCCACCACCACCTCACCCCCGGCTGTCTGAAATTGGTGCGCTCCATCCAGTTCCCTCGTTCCCACACCTGCCGTGTGCACCGCGGTGCAGACTGAGTGACGGGCCTTTGCTGAGAGTGACGGGCCTTTGCTGAGAGTGACGGCTCTTTGCTGCCACAGCTGGCCACTGTCTCTTAACTTTACTGCCTGGAGGTCAGAACAGAGCTGTGCATGACTGGCCTGCCGCCGTGACTCGTGTCTTTCCGGTTCACTGCCATCCATTCACTTGCTTCTGACGCCCTTCAATCAGAGAGTGATGTCACATGAACGGTGACTCGGACCTTGGGCTGTGGCCTTCACAACTGACTAGGCCTAATGTCGAACTCACCGAACATTGTCTGCTGATAGTTATGGACGATGGTAGTCCACATATTTTCTCTCTCTCTCTCCTCTCTCTCTCTCTCTCCTCTCTTCTCTCTCCTCTCTCTCTCTCTCTCTCTCTCTCTCTCTTCCACCCCCCTTTAAAAATAAAAGAAAAAATGAATAGTTTCTGTCCTTTTGTACCGCTTCTTGAGACGACTCTTGATGCAGGACCCACAGGACTGGCCGTTAGCACGTGCAGAACACGCTGAGAGTGGCGACCTCACCAGTCTGCCTGACCCTGAGGACCAAACGACGGAACAGGTCCTTTAGCTTTGCCCCTTTCTGCAGCAACAACGACAGAAAGTATGTTTTTAAGAAACACCTCTAAAATCAGAACATGTACTTAAGCATGTACATTTCGCAACAAAACGGCAGAAAGTGTGTTCTTGAGAAACACATCTAAGGACAGAAAATTGGAGCATGTCCTTTAGCGAGTCATCTCGCAACGACAGACAGTGTGTCCTTGAGAAGCGCCACAATGGCGACCCAGACGCGCCGGGCCTCCGACGCATGGTGAAGCAATGCCCTGTTTCTACAGCAGGGAACAGTTCCAGCAGGGAGCGGATCACTGAACATGTCCTCCAGCGGCGCCCTGTTTCGTGCAGAAAGCGTGATGGCAGCGGGGTAAGCTTACGAAGGCGGAACCAGTTCTGTCGGTGGAACTTCACCGGATGGAGAAGACAGTAACGCTGACCACCAGCCGGTCTGTTGTGCCGTTGTGAAACCCGGGAAGATGGAAGTTGTGTTGGTGAGAAGCAAGCAGCCGTTCTGGCTGGAAGAGCTGGAACTCTTAGACTTGGAGGAAATCGCTTTAAGCTCTCGTCTGCTTCTCCTTATCTTTTCTCTTCCTTCGCTCCCCCACCTCGCTATCTTCATCTCTCACAAACAGGAACTAGAAATTATCTTCATCTAACTGATAATTTCATCAGTGGGGTTCAGTCCTTACCTTAAGGGAAAGCCAATTCTGTTTTAATGACGTAGATAATGCTGTATGCACGAATGCACACCGTAATTGTCTGAACAATTTATGTATCTCTAAAAAAAAACAAGCCATTCCAGACGTAGCAGTACAAGTTCCTTTGTCGTCTGAAACTGAAGGATGTATACCACCCGAAAAAGAAGGGAATACTATTGTAAATACTACTGTAAAAATAAGGAAGTATTACTGTAAAAAGAAAAGACTACTACTGTAAATAATACTGTAAAAAAGAACGGAATACTACTGTAAGTACTACTTAAAAAATGAGGGTATACTACTGACTGTTAATACGTACTACTGTAAAAATAAGGGAATACTACTGTAAATACTACTGTAAAAAGAAGGATAAACTAAACGTACTGTGTGTGGGACTCCATCGTCTCATGCGACCTTTGGTCTTCTGTTGGCAGGGGACTTGTCTTCTGTAGGCGGGGGACTGGTCCTCTGTAGGCGGGGGACTGGTCCTCTGTAGGCGGGGGACTGGTCCTCTGTAGGCGGGGGACTGGTCCTCTGTAGGCGGGGGACTGGTCCTCTGTAGGCGGGGGACTGGTCCTCTGTAGGCCGTGGGGGCTGTCTCTGTAGGCGGGGGACTTGTCTTCTGTAGGCGGGAACTATCTTCTGTAGGCGGGGGACTGGTCCTCTGTAGGCGGGAACTGTCCTCTGTAGGCGGGGGACTGGTCCTCTGTAGGCGGGGGACTGGTCCTCTGTAGGCGGGGGGCTGGTCCTCTGTAGGCGGGGGGACTGGTCCTCTGTAGGCGGGGGACTGGTCCTCTGTAGGCGTGGGACTGGTCCTCTGTAGGCGGGGGACTGGTCCTCTGTAGGCGGGGGACTTGTCTTCTGTAGGCGGGGGACTTGTCTTCTGTAGGCGGGGGGCTGGTCCTCTGTAGGCGTGGGACTGGTCCTCCCTAGGCGGGGGACTGGTCCTCTGTAGGCAGGGGGCTGGATTTGGTCCCTGTGGAGACTGAAATGTTTGAAGTGGGGACTGGCCTTGTTGGGAAGACTGGACCTTGTTGGGAGGACGGAAAGGTTGTGGCGGGACTCCGCGCTTGTTGGGAAGACTGGAACACTTGTTGGGAAGACTGGAACACTTGTTGGGAAGACTGGAACACTTGTTGGGAAGACTGGAACACTTGTTGGGAAGACTGGAACACTTGTTGGGAAGACTGGAACACTTGTTGGGAAGACTGGAACACTGTGACATTGCTCATTTTGGAGCTGTTCAGCATCTTCGGTACTTGGGACTAGCTCGTCGTTTGTCAAGGCCTGTGTCAGTCCGGCCCTTTCTCTTTCGCTGTTGGCGTGAACAGATTAGTTTCAGACGTTCTTGTGAAAAGGGGATCGTATGTAAAGGGGACTGTGTGGAAAAGGAACTGTGGGTAAGGGGGACTGTGCATATGTGTAAAAGGGGACTGTTTGGAAAGGGAACTGTTTAAGACTTTTTGTAAAAAGGGGATTGTATGTAAAGGGGACTGTTTGGAAAGGGAACTGTTTACGATTTTTAGTAAAAAGGGTATTGTATGTAAATGGGACTGTATGGAAAGAGGACTGTGTGGACAGGGGACTGTGTGGAAAGGGGACTGGGGAAAGGGAATTGTGTCAAAGTGGGACTGTGTGAAAAGGGGACTGTGTGGACAGGGGACTGTGGAAAGGAAATTGTGTGAAAAAGGGACTGTGTTGTGTGGAAATGGGACTGTGGAAAGGGAATTGTGTGAAATGGGGAATGTGTGGAAAAGGGACTGTGGAAAGGGAATTGTGTGAAAAAGGGACTGTATGGAAAGGGGGACTGTGGAAAGGGGACTGTGTGGAAGAGGGGACTGTGGAAAGGGAATTGTGTGTAAAGGAGACTGTGTGGAAAGGGGGACTGTGTGGAAGAGGGACTGTGGAAAGGGGACTGTGTGAAAAGGGGACTGTGTGGAAAAGGGGAAAACTGTGTGAAAGAGGTGGACTGTGTGGAAAAGGGACTTGTGGAAGGGACTGTGTGAAAAGGGGACTGTGTGGAAAAGGGGACTGTGTGAAAGAGGGAAAGGGGACTGTGTGGAAAAGGGGACTGTGGAAAAGTGGGAGACTGTGTGGAAAGGGACTGTGGGAAAGGACTGTGGAAAGGGACTGTGTGAAAGGGGACTGTGGAAAGGGATGTGTAAAGGACTGTGTGGAAAGGGGACTGTGTGGAAAAGGGACTGTGGAAAGGGGACTGTGTGAAAAAGGGGGACTGTGGAAAGGGAATTGTGTGGAAAGGGGACTGTGTGCCAGACTTTCCGACAGGAGCCACTGCCCCAGAGGTCTGTGGGCGCGACAGGAGCGCCATGTACCAGCAGCGGCGTTTCCATGGCAACACTGTCAGTAGGACCCCTGCAGGGAGTGTAATTGCTGCTCCATCCCAGCTTCATCACGGGATTAGCAGATCGCACCCCGCAACCCGGGAGGCGACCGTCTTGTTCGGAACCAGTACTTCCAGGATCAGCCAAATCTGGTTGCTTTGGAAACTGGGGCCGTCTCCTCACACACATACACACACACACACGTACACACGCACGCACGCATGCAAAAACACACGCACGAATGCGCACACGCACGCACGCACGCACGCACGCCACGCACACAAGGATATGCTGACCCGCCGAGGGAGAGGGGCGGGGGTGGGGGGGGGGGGGGGGGCACGGTACCTTAGGGAGGGAGATAAATACAGACAGGTGTTTGTTCCAAAAATAGGAAAAGATGAAAGGTACAAGCGGGAAAGCATAACGCCACTTAGTTCCGCGTTCAGCCGTGCACGTGCAGTTTGGCCACAATGCCTTCGTCTCCTTGTCTACAACATGCTTTTTATCCCCCCCCCCCCCCGCCCTTCTTTTATCCCCCCCCGCCCCCCCCCCCACCCCCCCCCCACAGCCTTCTACACCCACGTCTCTCTCTCCTCTCTCTCTCTCTCTCTCTCTCTCTCTCTCTCATCTCCTCTCTTTTTATTACCCCCTACCCTCCCTCCCTCATCTCTTCGGGCAATCACGTTCCGGTTAGCTCTTGGTATCGTTTCTGTCCACGTCAGTCTTTGTGTCGTTTTTTGTCCACGTCAGTCCTTTGTGTCGTTTTTTGTCCACGTCAGTCCTTTGTGTCGTTTTTTGTCCACGTCAGTCCATTGTGTCGTTTTCTCTCCACGTCAGTCCTTTGTGTCGTTTTCTGTCCACGTCAGTCCTTTGTGTCGTTTCTGTCCACGTCAGTCTTTGTGTCGTTTTTTGTTCACGTCAGTCCTTTGTGTCGTTTTCTGTCCACGTCAGTCTTTGTGTCGTTTTCTGTCCACGTCAGTCTTTGTGTCGTTTCTGTCCACGTCAGTCCTTTGTGTCGTTTTCTGTCCATGTAACCACAGCTCGGCGGTTGGCATGTCCGCTGCAAAAGAAAGAAATTAAAGTGCATTACTAAATCACTCCAAATCTTGTCTCGCTAACATCGAGTTGTGTACAACCCCCTCCCTCCCTCCCGTCGGAAGTTGGTTTTGTTAACAGCACGCGCTAAAGGTAACGGTCCCCTACCCCGGGGTTTTGATCCGTAAACGTGGTGATAATGACATTGCTAGTACCCACCCCTCCCCCTCCCCTCCAGCCCCCCCCCCCCCAGCCCCCCCCCACCCCCCCAGCACCCCCCCCCCCCCGACCATCTGCCTCAATCCTTGGATATCGTTCCTCATGGTGACAGTGTAGCATTACAAAGCCATCCCTCAGCACACCCACACACACACACACACACACACACACACACACACACACACACAACAAATACGCACGCACACACACGCACGCACATTCACCACGCACACCACCCCCCACCACCCACCCACACACACACACACACACACACACACACACACACACACACACACATTAGCTACAAATCTATAAGCCTCACCATCTTTCCTGTATAGCTCATTGTTTGCCAAACTACTGCGCCACCGCGGCTCCAAACGAAGCGCCCATTGCTAAATTTAGCGGGCGGAGGCGAAGACAGGTAGGGTGGCAGGCAGCAGGCAGGTGAGCTGGCAGGCAGCAGGTAGGGTAGCAGGCAGGTGAGCTGGCAGGCAGCAGACAGGTACTCCAGGCAAGGCCGGAACAGGCCAGCCATGTTGTGAAACACGACCTCGCCTTGTCGCCGCTCCCGGCGTGTCGGCGTTGCGGGGCAAGCCTCCAGCCTCTGCTGCTGCTGCTGCTGCTGTTAAGTGATGAATGGTGCTAGCGGGTACCACCGGAAGTGATGGTCAGATGACTGCATGGACTGTCGTGTCCATTCAAACCTTGACGAAGTGGTGGTCTGTCTTGTCCATGTAACACTTCAGGGGGGGAAGTAATGACTGCATGTCGATATACGCACCCGTATACAATTTATGTGGTATATCTGTACTATGCAGTTTTGTCCAGTATAACTTATTTATGACTGTCGTAAACGTAAATGTTTTGCCGTTCATTTTACATGTTTTTAAATTAATGAGCCTTATATTAGTTCAGTTGAATTGCCCTGTGAGGGATAATTAAAGTTTTTTGACTTGACTTGTGCATATAAAGGTTCACGAGGGGAAGTGGTGAGTGCATGTCCATGTTTTGTGCGTGTAAAAGTTCAACGAGGATTTGCCACACCTAGGAACTGGGGATGCGGGGGGTGGGGCCAAAGATTGACTGACTGACTGGTTGATAGTCGGCGTTCAGTCAATCGCGAAGGTCAGGAAGGCGAAACAGTTCACCCGGAATCACAAATGACTGACTCGTTTAGAACACACACCGCCTTAGCGTTGGAGAGGACTCGAGGAAATGCAGTTAAATGACACAAGAAAGCAGAAGGCAACAGGCGCAGCATGAAGACAAGGCTATAGTCTGACCTACTTGCAGACTTAAAGTTAGAAGCCTGGGTAGCTGTGGGCTCTCAGCACGGCCAGACCCCACTGTCAGGAGGGGGGAGGGAGGGAGGGGGGTGGCAAAGGAAGGAAGGGAGGAAGGAGGGAATGAGCGGTGAGTTGCTGGGTTTTCTTGCCTTTCCAGGGATAAAAATCTGAACAGAATGACTGCTAATAACTGTTAAAATAAATAAGCGTTCGTTTGAACCTTTTTGTGTTTGGATCTTCCCAGGGACAACATTGAGACCCCCAAAGAGCCGAGACTGAGGAACGGTACACTTTGATAGTAAAGGGGGGGGGGGGGTATTGCAGTGTGGAGTGTGCGGTCGTGTTGCACGTGCGTGCAGCGTTGTGTGGAATGCGGTGCTGTGGTGATGCAGTGGCTGCTTGTGTTGTCAGTTACGTATTACAGCCGGCAGTCAGTGACGTATTGCAGCATGCAGCAGGAGTGATGACGGAGCTGCTGGCGCCCGTCTTGATTGATTGAAGCGTGCTCTTGGCTTGATTCTCTCTGAATGTGCTTGTGTCGCAACTGTCTCACCGGCTCTCTTACCGCTCTCTTGCCTTCTTAGCTGCGCTTCCAGCTCCGCCCCCCCCCCCCCCCTCTACACACACATCACACACACACACACGTCCCCCCCCCCCCCACACACACACACAGCCCCCCCCCCCACACACACACCCCCCCCCCCCCCCCGCCCCTCCACACACACATTCAAACGCACATGTACAGGCACACACGAAGACACAACACATATACATGCTCTCACACACGCACACGCTGACATAATAAGACGTATGCCCACACACAACACCTCGCACCCCCCCCCCCCCCCCCCCAACCCACCTTTGACCCGTGTATGGACAGCTGAAACCGGCAGGACTGAAGCTGCTGATGCAGCACCTCTCATAGATACAAACATCAGAGCACCTCTCTCAGGTACAAACATCAGAGCACCTCTCATAGATACAAACATCAGAGCACCTCTCATAGATACAAACATCAGAGCACCTCTCTCAGGTACAAACATCAGAGCACCTCTCTAGTACAAACATGAGAGTACAAACATCAGAGCACCTCTCTAGATACAAACATCAGAGCACCTCTCATAGATACAAACATCAGAGCACCTCTCATAGATACAAACATCAGAGCACCTCTCTAGATACAAACATCAGAGCACCTCTCATAGATACAAACATCAGAGCACCTCTCTCAGGTACAAACATCAGAGCACCTCTCATAGATACAAACATCAGAGCACCTCTCATAGATACAAACATCAGAGCACCTCTCTCAGGTACAAACATCAGAGCACCTCTCATAGATACAAACATCAGAGCACCTCTCTCAGGTACAAACATCAGAGCACCTCTCATAGATACAAACATCAGAGCACCTCTCTCAGGTACAAACATCAGAGCACCTCTCATAGATACAAACATCAGAGCACCTCTCTCAGGTACAAACATCAGAGCACCTCTCACAGGTACAAACATCAGCAACAGCCATCTCCCGTCTGTTATGCATCAGATAAGCTTCCCTTGGTAAACATACTGGGCTATATACTTCCAGTATCTTTTCCCCAAAGGCTGTAGGCTGTTTGTGTGAGCTGGGTGGTTACGTCTGAAGGCTGTTTGATTTTTCGTGTGAGAAGTATCAAAATAACACCTGCTGTTCGAGTGTGGCCTTTGAGTCAGACTGAAACATGCTGCCTTGCCTGGGGATGTGTATCGAGTGATCTTTTTCTTGTTCATTTTTCTTCTTCTTCTTCTTCTTCTTCTTCTCTCTCTCTCTCTCTCTCTCTCTCTCTCTCTCTCTCTCTCTCTCTCTCTCTCTCTCTCTCTCTCTCTCTCTCTCTCTGTGCGCGTGCGCGCGCAGGCTGGTTGATTTTCAATGTGCTTGGGTTTGCTGACATGTGAGGAAATGCCAGTCACATTGGAAGCTGTCACCATACCATAGCGTAGAGGCCTATCACCATACCATAGAGTAGAGGCATATCGCCATACCATAGAGTAGAGGCCTATCACCATAACATAGAGTTGAGGCCTGTCACCATACCATAGCGTAGAGGCCTGTCATTACACGGAGGAGGGGCCTGTCACCATACATAGTCTATTAGAGCACAGGCCTGTCACCATAGCATAGAGTAGAGGCCTGTACCATACATGGAGTAGAGGCCTGTCACCATTCCTTACAGTAGAGGCCTGTCACCATACCATAGAGCAGAGGCCTGTCACCATACATGGGGTAGAGGCCTGTCACCATACCATAGAGCAGAGGCCTGTCACCATACATGGGGTAGAGGCCTGTCACCATACATGGAGTAGAGGCCTGTCACCACACATGGGGCAGAGGCCTGTCACCATACATGGGGTAGAGGCCTGTCACCACACATGGGGTAGAGGCCTGTCACCATACCATAGAGCAGAGGCCTGTCACCACACATGGGGTAGAGGCCTGTCACCATACATGGGGTAGAGGCCTGTCACCACACATGGGGTAGAGGCCTGTCACCATACCATAGAGCAGAGGCCTGTCACA
>JABMCL010000244.1:62500-65000 GCA_018857735.1 Alviniconcha marisindica
CATCTCAGCGTTTTTCACTCCTGGACTCGCCGCCAGGGGGCGATGTTGCACGGGGAACAGATGCCACTCTGTGTGCCATCAAAACGTCTGCACTGCATGGGCAACTGTTTGAAGTGAACTGTACTCATGCCGGTGTCGTGTGAAATATTGGCCCCGTGAAGGACACTTCACGCTATGATAAAGTCGCCGAAACAACCGTCTTCAGGCAGCACACGTTGCACGTGGCGGGGTTGACGCACCGTAGCCGTGCTGTCCCAGGTCTTCCACACGCCCTTCGCACGGCTCTTTTCACGGAACAGTGACTCGATCCGTAAAGCCGGAAGACTGTAAGATCATTCTTCATTCTTCTACCTTTCAGAACGTCTTCACTTTTACACACCTTCGCGGCAGCTCCGCTCTTCTGCACATACCCGAGTGTTCAGAATGCCATCCTTCCGCACAAAGTCAGCGGTCAGCGCTCTTTTGCCAGGCACCAGCTGTCTGGAACCAGCTCCCTGTGTCTGTCCGCCATTCTGCCTGTCAGTTCTTTCAAATCATTGATGAAAACATTTCTCTTCTCAGAAACCTTTTCTTCAATCCCATTGCCGTCAACCGAAAGGAGAGAGAGAGAGAGAGAGAGAGAGAGAGAGAGAGAGATGAGAGAGAGAGAGAGAGTGTGTGTGTGTGTGTTTGTGTGTGTGTGTGTGTGTGTGTGTGTGTGTGTGTGTGTGTGCGTGTGTGCGTGGTGTGTGTGTGTGTGTGTGTGTGTGTGTGTGTGTGTGTGTGTGTGTGTGTGTGTGTGTGTGTGTGTGTGTGTGTGTGTGTGTGTGTGCGTTGTGTGTGTGGTGTGTGTGTGTGTGTGTGTGTGTGTGTGTGTGTGTGTGTGTGTGTGTGTGTGTGGTGTGTGTGTGTGTGTGTGGTGTGTGTGTGTGTTTGATGTGTGTGTGTGTGTGTTGTGTGTGTGCGTGTGTGTGTTTATGTATGTGTTTGCGTGGTGTGTGTGTGGTGTGTGTGTGTGTGTGTGTGTGTGTGTGTGTTGTGCGTGTGCGTGTGCGTGTGTAGTGTATGTGTTTGCGGTGTGTGTGTGTGTGTGTGTGTGTGGTGTGTGTGTGTGTGTGTGTGTGTGTGTGCGTGCGTGTGTGTGGTGTGTGTGTGTGTGTGTGTGTGTGTGCGTGTGTGTGTGTGTGTGGTGTGTGTGTGTGTGTGTGTGTGTGTGTGTGTGTGTGTGTGTGAGCAGTGCGCGCGTTTGATGGTACACGTGTTGTGTGCGATCGCTTGCAATAATATTAATGTACATTTATCATGCGCTCATCAACGCCCTGAGCGCTCCCATCATACCTATTAACCTAAATATGATATTCTATACACGTGTAGAGCATAGTCCTAACAAAACAATTTACATAAAATATCACACACACACACACACACACACACACACACACACACACACACACACACACACACACTGACTGTAGCAGAAACTGGGTACTGATATCAGTTAGGATGGAAATACTGTGAGAAGAGGAAGGTTTTCAGTTTGGCTTTAAAAGAGGACAGAGTTGAGCAGTGTCTAAGGTCTTGCGGGAGTGAATTCCAAACGTGGGGTCCAAAGCAAGAGAAGGTGCGAAGCGGGAAAAGCCAGGTACAGAAGGGGCTGGCTCTACAGGCAGTCGTTGGGCGGGGTGCCGCATGCAGCTTGCTCTGTGAATCACACGCCGCTGGTAGACTGATGACGTTTGTGACGTCAGCTTGCTCTGTGAATCACACGCCGCTGGTAGACTGATGACGTTTGTGACGCCAGCTTGCTCTGTGAATCACACGCCGCTGGTAGACTGATGACGTTTGTGACGCCAGCTTGCTCTGTGAATCACACGCCGCTGGTAGACTGATGACGTTTGTGACGCCACCTTGATGTACACATCGTCACTGTGACGTGTGGTGACAGGTGTTTCAGAGCCAAAGCCAAGTGATTGTATCACTGTACCTGTGGCTAGCCGCCACTGAGCTGTAACGTTTTTACTGACTGCGTGCACTGAGCGCGAATTGAGGGACACGTTTCTGAAGGAAGCTTACACTCAATACACTACGGACATTTTGCATTGCTCCCTTTCCCCACCCCTCCACCCCCATCCCACCCCCCGCACCCTCTCTCTCTCCTGACTGTTGTAGTTCGGGTCTTCTGCATCCATTGGGGGGGTGGGGGGGGGGGGGTCGTTATTTGGTAACCACTGTTTACAGGAATCGTGCGCCTTGTCAGTCTGCCTGATTATTGTCTGCATGATTTCTTCTGACTGCTGAAGCTGTTCTTGCTGACAGAGCAGGTGTGTATGGTGTTGATGAACAGACCCTCTGGCCTGACTGTTCGTGGTGTTCACTTGATAGCTAACTTCTCTTGATGCTGAGTACACAGACAGTTACACAGACAGTTACACAGACAGTTACACAACGTCCTGTGCTGTACCGCGCTGAGCCGACTGATACTGCAGTCTTTGAACTGCTGCATTGTTGACGTCCTGTGCTT
>JABMCL010000244.1:70000-105654 GCA_018857735.1 Alviniconcha marisindica
CGTGGGATGGGACTAGCGGAGTTGAAGGCGTGGGACTGCAGTGAGTACTCTATGCTCATACCAAAATTCCTGACAACTTGCTCCACGTTTTTGGTTTGTCTATTCATCCCGCGCTGTCGTGTTTTGTGGTGAGCTGGCTGTGGACGTGATGTGGTGAGCTGGCTGTAGACATGATGTGGTGAGCTGGCTGTAGACATGATGTGGTGAGCTGGCTGTGGACGTGATGTGGTGAGCTGGCTGTAGACATGATGTGGTGAGCTGGCTGTGGACGTGATGTGGTGAGCTGGCTGTAGACATGATGTGGTGAGCTGGCTGTGGACGTGATGTGGTGAGCTGGCTGTGGACGTGATGTGGTGAGCTGGCTGTGGACGTGATGTGGTGAGCTGGCTGTAGACATGATGTGGTGAGATGGCTGTGGACGTGATGTGGTGAGCTGGCTGTGGACGTGATGTGGTGAGCTGGCTGTGGACGTGATGTGGTGAGCTGCCTGTGGACGTGATGTGGTGAGCTGGCTGTGGACGTGACGGACTGGTGCTCGTGAGCTGTGCAAGTGCAGGACTGCAACAGCATCCACGCCACAGACCCGACACCTGCCGCACATTACTGTCAAGGTCAGAGCAGGTGACTGTCTTCAGGCTGTGCACAGGCCATAGCCTTTCTGAACCACCCGCCTTTTACCCAGATCGCCAGTGGTCAGTCTGACCTCCCCCTCTTTACCCAGTTCACAACTGGTCAGTCAGATCTGTGCCCCTGTCAGACCAGTGGTCAGTCAGACCTGTGCCCCTGTCAGACCAGTGGTCAGTCAGAGCTCTGCCCCTGTCAGACCAGCAGCATGACAACGGAGCACCTGCCGTAGGCACGACAGGCTCAGGCGTCAGCTCCGGCCTATGGACACTCCGGTGACGAGGAAGCTGTTCGGCAGTCTTGACAACCTTCGGCCGCCTTGACATTTTCGGCAGTTTTGACAACCTTCGTCCGCCTTGACATTTTCGGCAGTTTTGACAACCTTCGGCCGCCTTAACAACCTTCGCCAGTCTTGACAACCTTCGGCCGCCTTGACAACCTTCGGCCGCCTTCACAACCTTCGTCAGCCTCCGTGCAGAGAACCTGTGTTTCCGTTTGAGGGAGGGAGGGAGGGAGGGAGGGACAAGAAGAAGACGGACAGCTCCTTTGAGTCTGGAACTGATTAAGCTCAGTGCATTTACTGCAGATCTGTACTTTCTCCTTGTGTTTTAGTCCCCCCCCTCCCCCCCCCCCCCCCCCCCCCCCCCCCCCCCCCACTCCCCCCAATCACTGTTAAACATAGCAGCATTATGTGCATCCGTGGACCTATCAGTTTGGATTCAACAGTCTAATCTGACAACACTGTAAAGTGGCAACACTCTACACTGGCAAAACTGTAAAATGGCAACACTCTACACTGGCAACGCTGTAACGTGGCAACACTCTACACTGGCAACACTGTAATGTGGCAACACCCTAATCTGGCAACTCTGTAAATGGCAACACTCTACACTGGCAGACTGTTATGTGGCAACTCTGTGGCTGTCCGTTTGCACGGCACGACCTTATAGCAATCCGAGTGTCGACCGGCACGTGGAGGGAGCAGCACGATGCTGTCCTACAGACGGCTGTCCGTAGTGAAGACCGCACAGCCTTTTGCTCCTCAGACGGTGACGTGTGCGGAGAGCTTGGAATGTGTCCGTGTATGAACTAAACCACCCCATTGCCCCTGCAGGTTATTGCAACGAGTGACAAGTTATCGCCCTTGGCGGAGAAGTCCAGTAAGATCTCTTGTGAGAAATGTAACTAGGGACGGGACAGGTCTTACGTCAGGGAGCTGCTAACCAAAATACGTCATCTGCAGGGAAACCAATACAAAATCTTAACAAGTAGCACACAGAACCGGCGAGTGTAGTGAGAAACCTGGCAAGTAAGCACCCCTCAGTGACAACTCTGACAACAAATGACAGATCAATGGAGTCAGACTGACAACAAATGACAGATCAACGGAGACAGACTGACAACAAATGACAGATCAGTGAAGACAGACTGACAACAAATGACAGATCAGTGAAGACAGACTGACAACAAATGACAGATCAGTGAAGACAGACTGACAACAAATGACAGATCAATGGAGACAGACTGACAACAAATGACAGATCAACGGAGACAGACTGACAACAAATGACAAATCAATGGAGACAGACTGACAACAAATGACAGATCAGTGAAGACAGACTGACAACAAATGACAGATCAACGGAGACAGACTGACAACAAATGACAGATCAGTGAAGACAGACTGACAACAAATGACAGTGAAGACAGACTGACAACAAATGACAGATCAGTGAAGACAGACTGACAACAAATGACAGTGAAGACAGACTGACAACAAATGACAGATCAGTGAAGACAGACTGACAACAAATGACAGATCAGTGAAGACAGACTGACAACAAATGACAGATCAGTGAAGACAGACTGACAACAAATGACAGATCAGTGAAGACAGACTGACAACAAATGACAGATCAGTGAAGACAGACTGACAACAAATGACAGATCAGTGAAGACAGACTGACAACAAATGACAGATCAACGGAGACAGACTGACAACAAATGACAGATCAGTGGAGACAGACTGACAACAAATGACAGTGAAGACAGACTGACAACAAATGACAGATCAGTGAAGACAGACTGACAACAAATGACAGATCAGTGAAGACAGACTGACAACAAATGACAGATCAATGAAGACAGACTGACAACAAATGACAGTGAAGACAGACTGACAACAAATGACAGATCAGTGAAGACAGACTGACAACAAATGACAGTGAAGACAGACTGACAACAAATGACAGATCAACGGAGACAGACTGACAACAAATGACAGTGAAGACAGACTGACAACAAATGACAGTGAAGACAGACTGACAACAAATGACAGATCAGTGAAGACAGACTGACAACAAACGACAGTGAAGACAGACTGACAACAAACGACAGTGAAGACAGACTGACAACAAATGACAGATCAGTGAAGACAGACTGACAACCAACGACAGTGAAGACAGACTGACAACAAATGACAGTGAAGACAGACTGACACCAAATGACAGATCAGTGAAGACAGACTGACAACAAATGACAGTGGAGACAGACTGACAACCAACGACAGTGAAGACAGACGGGGCGGTTGACGTGAGAGGCAGACGAGCCACGTTACGAGACAAAACTGTCCGCTTTTTAAGATTAATGAGCTTCTTTCTTTTCATTCTTTACTCAGCCGCATCGGCCTTTACCTGTGTCGCACTGCCTGTGTCTGGAGGTGCTGCCGCTTGCCTCACAAAGTGATCAACAAGCAGCCTCGTTTTGAAATCACTCCGCCCCTGGGCAGTCCAGGTGAACGCCAGGGGTCACAGCACGACACGGGGTGTGGCCGAACAGTAAGGGGTACCGACACGCGGTGTGGCCGAACAGTAAGGGTTACCGACACGCGGTGTGGCCGAACAGTAAGGGGTACACGTCACGGGGTGTGGCCGAACAGTAAGGGGTACCGACACGGGGTGTGGCCGAACAGTAAGGGGTACACGTCACGGGGTGTGGCCGAACAGTAAGGGGTACCGACACGCGGTGTGGCCGAACAGTAAGGGGTATACGACACGGGGTGTGGCCGAACAGTAAGGGGTACACGACACGGGGTGTGGCCGAACAGTAAGGGGTACCGACACGCGGTGTGGCCGAACAGTAAGGGGTACCGACACGCGGTGTGGCCGAACAGTAAGGGGTACCGACACGCGGTGTGGCCGAACAGTAAGGGGTACCGACACGCGGTGTGGCCGAACAGTAAGGGGTACCGACACGCGGTGTGGCCGAACAGTAAGGGGTACCGACACGCGGTGTGGCCGAACAGTAAGGGGTACCGACACGCGGTGTGGCCGAACAGTAAGGGGTACCGACACGGGGTGTGGCCGAACAGTAAGGGGTACACGACACGGGGTGTGGCCGAACAGTAAGGGGTACACGACACGGGGTGTGGCCGAACAGTAAGGGGTACACGACACGGGGTGTGGCCGAACAGTAAGGGGTACCGACACGCGGTGTGGCCGAACAGTAAGGGGTACCGACACGCGGTGTGGCCGAACAGTAAGGGGTACCGACACGCGGTGTGGCCGAACAGTAAGGGGTACCGACACGCGGTGTGGCCGAACAGTAAGGGGTACCGACACGCGGTGTGGCCGAACAGTAAGGGGTACACGACACGCGGGTGTGGCCGAACAGTAAGGGGTACCGACACGCGGTGTGGCCGAACAGTAAGGGGTGCACGACACGGGTGTGGCCGAACAGTAAGGGGTACACGACACGCGGTGTGGCCGAACAGTAAGGGGTACACGACACGGGGTGTGGCCGAACAGTAAGGGGTGCACGACACGGGGTGTGGCCGAACAGTAAGGGGTGCACGACACGCGGTGTGGCCGAACAGTAGAGGTTCTGTCTGGATTCTGGCGGATACTGAAAACCCGAGATCCCGTGCGTCAAAAAACCTGTGAACGTTAAAGATGCCACGACACCGTAAGCTCGCACCCGCCTGACTTTCGAGAGGACTGACCAAAAGCCAGCAAAACGGAAGTGAGTGACGTGTGACTAGCGTCAGTGACCTCAGTCAACAGGACGTGGGCTGCCCTGGCAAAACTTGTGAACAGATTCAGTAAGCTGGGTATCGCCACTCTGGCTTTCTTCGGATCCATCGATTCGCCTTTACCACGGAAACCTCAAATTGGATGATTGGTAAACTGCATACAGAAATCAGAAACGCCAAAATGATATAAAAAATGCTCCTGACGAAGATGCAATTTAGCCTGAAAACATCCAACGATTATGGCGGTTGTCCAGATTGTATGCAACACAATTCCTTTTTCCTTCTAATTCTGTCTCCTAAGGCCTTTTCCCTTCTAATTCTGTCTCCCGATAAGGCCTTTTCCCTTCTAATTCTGTCTCCCGATAAGGCCTTTTTCCTTCTAATTCTGTCTCCTAAGGCGCGGCCGGCCAGGTTCACTCAGTCGCTGTCCATGAAGAGGCTGGCCCCTAACGGAATGTACACGGCCGCCACACATGTCGGACGCATCCGTGACGTCACAAACGTGGCTGAAACAGCAGCGCTGACGGCCGATTTGGTTGTTGTTTTGTTTGTTTTTCCCTGCGTATGTCGTTATCAGTCAGTGTAGTTGCCGCTGTGCAGTACACACCACTGAACCACGCCGGGTCCTACTTCGTCGTCCGCAAGTGACTGACATACAGCGGCCTAGTTCAAGGACATTGAGGGTGTCGAGTGACTGGTTAATTAATTGACTGACTGAGCCATTGATTGTCTGACTGACTGATATTGTTATTTATTCGTGATTTTAATTTCCGTCGTGTCGCGTATTCAACAATCGAGACAAGTGTATCGACGGTGGAAGGGAGAGAACAGCGTACACTACATGTAGATGTCAGTGTGAACTTGATTGCGTCCCCTGGATCGCCCATTCTATCTGCGTGAATTAGCTTCCCAAGTCAGCTTCTTCTAGTGAACAGTGAGTGGCTTCACTCAGTGAAGTGTATAATCCCCCCTCACTCCATTCTCTCTTCCCGCTGTCTCCCTCTCCTGTTGCCCTGATCTTCAGCGGCCACGTGTTTCAAGCTGCATACAGTTGTTGTTCCACCATACAACTTGACGCATATCGTTAAACTGGTTTGCAAAGCAGCTACCTGTCAGTAACAGAGTGTACCTGTAACAGTGTCAGTAACGGGGTGTACCTATAACAGAGTCAGTAACGGAGTGTACCTATAACAGTGTCAGTAACAGAGTGTACCTATAACAGAGTCAGTAACAGAGTGTACCTATAACGGTGTCAGTAACAGAGTGTACCTATAACAGAGTCAGTAACAGAGTGTACCTATAACAGAGTCAGTAACAGAGTGTAACTATAACAGAGTCAGTAACAGAGTGTAACTATAACAGAGTCAGTAACAGAGTGTACCTATAACAGAGTCAGTAACGGGGTGTACCTATAACAGAGTCAGTAACAGAGTGTACCTATAACAGAGTCAGTAACAGAGTGTACCTATAACAGTGTCAGTAACAGAGTGTACCTATAACAGTGTCAGTAACGGAGTGTACCTATAACAGAGTCAGTAACGGGGTGTACCTATAAAGAAGCTGGCGCACCTGAAAGTGAATGGACCTCTGAAGAGCCGTACCTGAACTGTAACAGTTGTAATGGAGTGTACATACTGTAAAGCAACTTGCCAGTAAAGGAATGACACATCTGTAAAGCAACGTATTTGTAAAGGAGAATAATGATCTGCAAGACTCATGGCTGTCGCGACTTCTCTTGCTTTGGACCCCCCATTTGGAATTCACTCCCACAAGACCTTAGACACTGCTCAACACTGTCATCTTTTAAAGTCAAACTGAAAAACTTCCTCTTCTCACAGTATTTCCGCCGCAACTAATATCAGTACCCAGTTTCTGCTACAGTCAGTGTGTGTGTGTGTGTGTGTGTGTGTGTGTGTGTGTGTGTGTGTGTGTGTGTGTGTGTGTGTGTGTGTGTATAGTGCGTTTTTATTTTATTTTATATAATACTTTATGTAAATTGTTCGGGTAGGATTATGCTCTATATGTGTATAGAATATCATATTTAGGTTAATATGTATTATGTGAGCGCTCAGGGCGTTGATGAGCGCATGATAAATATACATTATTATTATTATTATTATTATTATTATTATTATTATTATTATTATTATTAAAGCAAGGCGGCATCGGTAAAGGTGCCGTGCCAGTATAGGTAGGAGGCTGCGAACGCTAGAGTGCATGTAAAGAAACAGAAGTGAGTGTAACTGTGAATGAACCGGCGTGTTTGTAAAGAAGCATACCCGTAAAGGCCAGGCGTACCTAGGATAAAATGTTCGTGTAAACTGAAGAACCTGTGATGAACGCACCAGTAAAGGGACGTACCTATTAAGGAGTGTTTGTAGCGTGTCAACTGAAGAATGCGTCTGCCTTAAGGAGTGTTTGTAGCGTGTCAACTGAAGAATGCGTCTGCCTTAAGGAGTGTTTGTAGCGTGTCAACTGAAGAATGCGTCTGCCTTAAGGAGCGTTTGTGTAAATTGAAAACAACCTTTAAGAAGCACACTTGCACTGCTGTTGAGCGGGTTTCAATGTTTGTCTGATGACAAACCGGAAGTTAAGACAACTGTCAGCGTGTCTCAGTGACGGTGAGATTGCAGGTACCCGATACGACGTTCGCCAGACGGGACACGACCAGAAGCCGGTTTAATGAACACGGTTATAAACTATGCTAGCGGAAAGCCCTCCGACCCGCTGCACTGTTATAGATATGTGCACAGTTCGAAGTTACGACAGCCCCGCCAAATCGCGGCCACGATGCACACAGTGCTGTCGGTTACAACTGTGATAGCGTACGGCCGTCTATATTTAACTGTGACTGGAACACCTCCAGGATTTTCCTTCACATCCGCTGCAAACTGACACCGAATGAATCTCCAATCAAACGCTGAAAAGTACCTGTTGCATAGAACCGCAAAGCGATCATTATTAGCATTGATAATAATAACAAAAATGGACTAGAATGGATAAAGCCTAAGCCAAACAACAGCAGAAGTAAATGCAAATTCTGCAAACAAAACGGGCTGGTTCTTGGAGTTGACCGTTCTGTCAACTGCCATAAGGTCACATCAGGAGGAAAAAAGAAAAAAAGAAAAGAAAAAAAGACGAAAAAAAGACGAGGTTTTCAAGACCTACATTTACTGCCTCAACAGTCAACTGCTTGCTTATTGTTGTTGTTGGGTTTTGTGGTTTTATTTTTTTCTTTCTTTTTCCCTACACGGTCATCTACAATTTTAAAAAAGACAAGACAAAAAGACATTAAACAAAAACAACAACAACTATTTACAACTTTGGTGACTGGTCACATTCAGATGTTATTGCAGGTACCATACACACGTACACAATTATGAAAAACACTGATCAAAGAAAAAGAACCTAGCAAACCATTTTGTTGCTGTTGTTGGGTGCAATTGAATGGTCACTAGTATGTTTGTGCGTCCTGCTGATGGAATTTCACACAAACTGAGCACTTCTTTCCAATGCGTTTGTTGGAGCTTATGTTGATAATAATTATTGTGATGTTAATAGTGATGCGACGATAAAAATGATGTCATGATGACTATGGACTGATTAGTCTGGCAGGTCAAGGTCACCTTGTCATTATTTTTTGTCACTCAACGAAGCTGGCGTTTGGTGTCCCCATGGTCTCAATGGGTACCGCAGTCTCAAACTGTGCAGACTGCCAGTCACTGGCTAGGAGATCACCTGTCAAGGAAATTGTAATTTTTGAAAACAAGGCTCAAACTGTATCTTAGACTGCCCAAACTGGAGAGTTTTTCCTATATGAATGGTTGTCAAATGTATATTGAGCGATATGGTCCGTTTAATCCAAGCTTGTTTTCGGAGTGTCTCTAACATTTTGTTTTGCACAGATTCCCTAGGGTTATTCGTTGTCTTGTGAGTATATTATGCCTACAGTACTACTGTTGTACATTACAATGCGTGTTGCCCCTTAGATGTGTTCATGTACATGTGTACATCTGTACAGGTTACACTATTGTATGACATTACCTCACTAGTTTGTGCTTACACATAATGTTTTAATGTTCGTTGTATGAAGCTGAACGTGTTCGCTGTTGGTCAGAAAAGAAATTCTAACATTTTCTGCAGCTTTGTCATGTAGACGTATGGTGTGCATGTTTGTTTGTGTGTGTGTGTGTGTGTGTGTGTGTGTGTTGTGTGTGTGTGTGTGGTGTGTGTGTGTTGTGTGTGCATGTGTGTGTGCGTGCGTGCGTGTGTGTGTGTATGCGTGCGTGCGTGTGTGTGTGTGTGTGTGTGTGTGTGTGTGTGTGTGTGTGTGTGAGTGTGAGTGTGTGTGAAATGAATGGATCAGTAAGAGTGGAAACAATAATTGGTTAACAAACAAAGGGAGGGAATTAGCGCTCGAAAGGCGTCACAGGAACGCAACAGAGACCCAAGTTGCCTACGGTAACTCGCACTTGGCATGTAAGTAAAATACAAGGTACATAAACCCAGTAAACATGCCGGATATACAAGGTACATAAACCCAGTAAACATGCCGGATATACAAGGTACATAAACCCAGTAAACATTCCCGATATACAAGGTACATAAACCCAGTAACCATGCCGGATATACAAGGTACATAAACCCAGTAAACATGCCGGATATACAAGGTATATAAACCCAGTAACTATGCCGGATATACAAGGTACATAAACCCAGTAAACATGCCGGATATACAAGGTATATAAACCCAGTAACCATGCCGGATATACAAGGTACATAAACCAAGTAACCATGCCAGATATACAAGGTTCAGGAACCCAGTAAACATGCTGGATATACAAGGTAGATAAACCCAATGAACATGCCGGATATACAAGGTACATAAAATTCAATAAACATGCCTGATCCGATTCGGAAGTGTTTTGGTTATGGCCATTACGGCCGGTGTGCAGCCAAAACTGGGCCAGGTCTTATCCGATTTGGTTCCAGTCTTGCAAAGAAGGCCTGGATCATACTATGCAAAGGCCTGTATCTGATATTGCCTGGCCGGTCAGGTTTTGGCCAAACGCATCAGGTCTGCAAGCAGGCCAGTGTACAAGAATGCATTGGGCCCGGTTCTGACAGAGTGCAACCGGCCTGCTACCAGTTTTACACTTTCTGAATCGGTTACGTTGTTTCGCAGATGGCCCAGATCATAGTGTGGAAAAGCAGCCACGATCCGATTTGATCCTTGCTGGCTGTGTCAGGTTTTGGCCAAACGGGTCCAGTCAGGAACCAAGCTGGTGTACAAAAATCATCAGGTTGTTTACTGGGAACTTCACAAAAGTAAAAAAAAATGGGGGTTGGGGGGGGGTGGGGGGAGAGAAAGTAAGTAAGTAACTTGGTGTTTTACGCCCAGCCATTGCGGTTATATTCGGGCGAGGGGGGAGAAAGAAGATACCCCCAGAGGCATATTTATAATATACCTTCCATTTCAGGCAAAGGCCTTGTTATACATAGATGACAGACCCAATTTGTATTCAGCGTTTGACACAATGAAGATCTTTTTCTTCTCCTGTACCGTCTGTCTGGAACACTCTCCCCTGCCAAGTTAGATCATCAAACACACTCACACCTTTTATATACTCTTTGAAAGTGTGTGTGTGTGTGTGTTGTGTGTGTGCGTGCGTGCGTGCGTGCGTGCGTGCGTGCGTGCGCGCGCGTGCGTGCGTGCGTGCGTGCGTGCGTGTGTGTGTGTGTGTGTGTGTGTGTGTACATACACGCATTCATGAGTATGTGCATGTGTGTGTATGTGCGTGCTCATGCCAGGAATTGTTCTTTACTTTGTAATGGGCTATGTGCTTCCAATTTGGAGAAATAGCACATAAAAGAGTGCATTATTATTTATTTTTTAATCAGAATCCTTTATCTCAAAACTGGCTGTACACAGAAACACGCATTTGGATGTTAGTTTCCAGTGTTACAGCCTCGTGCGACAAAGAGCGAGGCCCAGAGCACTTGTGTAAATCCAACCAACACAGCACGGGGCAGATACTCACTTTTTACTGCCCAGTCAGCCATGGCAGTTACGTCAGGAATAAAGAGACAAAATGGATTTGCGCTGAAAATATATCAGGCTGAAAGAGACAAGTAAAAACTAATTTGCGCTGAAAAGACATGACAGAGCACAACCAGCACCTGGCACCACAGCCATTTCCCTCTGTGGTGGACGTTAGCACGCAGCACATTCAAACCGCCTGTAAACACCAGGTACATGTAGCTGGCTGTACCATGTATTATGAATGATAACAGGACATTTAGGCAGCATTTCCAATGAGTCAGAGTGATTCATAGCTTAGTCAAACTAAATTTGCGGACATTAAACACCGAAGAGACAATCCTGTTGCCAATCACTTTAACCAAACTGGCCATACCATCCACAACATTTGGGTAAAAGGCCCGTGGCTTCTATTTACAGACAGTGTCAATGACAGAAAAGACATGGAGTCACACTTGATTGATAAACTCGGCAGCAGGAAACCAGCTGGAATGAATGAAAGACTATAACCGTACTTGACTGTCACTTGGCTACTGTCTATTTCGACCCTACGTGGCTTTAATTATGCTGTTGAATTTGTTCCCCTTCCCTCCCACTCCAGATGCCTGTACTGTAGTTTACCATAGTACTGCATTAGTACGTATATACGCATGTACGATTGTATGAGAGTCTCTCTCTTCCTCTCTCTCTCTCTCTCTCTCTCTCTCTCTCTCTCTCTCCTCTCCTCCTCTCTCTCTCTCTCTTCTCTCTCTCTCTCTCTCTCTCTCTCTCTCTCTCTCTCTCTCTCTCTCTCTCTCTCTCTCTCTCTCTCTCTCTCTCTCCCCCCCCCCCCCCATCTCCTCACCTTTCTCTGTCACTCTTCTGTTCCATTTCAGTTTTACGTCATATAATATTCATTACATCACACCGATTACACGTCATTGTCATGCCAACAATCTTCCAAGCACCGAACAAGCTTCTAAAGCTCAACCAAAACAAGATAAGTCTTTTTCTTTCATTTCATTTCAGAGAAAAAAACGGGGGGAGGGGGGGGGGGGGGGGGAGGGAGAGAAAAAACGGGGTGGGGGTGGGGGGGGGGGGCACTCTCACAAGCAGTCGGAAGGACAGGGCGGAGTCGTATGGGTGCATGTAATAGGTCTCAAATGACCAGTCATTGTAATGGCAATCACTCGAAAATCTAGTCTCCTTCCTGTCTGAGAGGACAGAAAACTAAACTCGAACTCTAAAACTTTTTTACGAGGATTGTAGTTTTGGGTTTAAACAAAAAACCGCTAACAACTAGCCTTTGCGAAGTACTGATGAAAAATTTAAAATTAAGGCATTTTTTTAATACATAAGGCGAATGATTGAGTAAAATTTGAACATGAAAATTTCCACAAAAAAACAAAGCGGTTCACAGCGCCTTAGTACACATGCATACATCACTCATTTATACATTATGAGCATAAACCATTTAAAAAAGGGTTGGGTTTATGGGGAAAAAAAAGGGTTAAAAAACCCCGCTTGAAGGGCAATTCTCTTCTCTTCTCTCCCCTTCCCCCCCTCTCTCCTCTCTCTCTCTCTCTCTCTCTCTCTTCTCTTTTTGCAGTATTATGTCACAGTCCATTATGTAACTATTTCAAGGTGTGCACGAATTTTACGTTTGGGAAAGGAGCTGAGTGACTGACAAGATCTGACTGTAGAGGAGGTTTTTCCCCATGATAAGCACCGAGAAGGATATACTTGTTTTGAATATGTCTACCCTTGGCCTAGGCAAATAAGGTTTTCCTAGAATGGAATAGCGGAGGGAGGTGTGTGTACAGGTTACATATGTACCCTGGGGCCTCATTCTAAGGCCCGTACTGAACAAATTTTTGTTATTTTAAAGTTTTTTTTGTAGGTCTTATTCCTCTCCTTTAATTTCGGGTCAGTGTTAGTTGTATCTGAAAAGATTATTTTAAGCTCTTCTGGCAGAGAATTTAATCTCTTTTTGAGAACATCCCCACATCCGCCCACACGACTGACGCATAATCAATTGAGGTTTAATGTGGGCATTGAAGAACAGTTTCCTTGTGCGATGTCTACGATGTCCCTTTAAATTTTGACAGAAGGAAACTGTGAAACTGTTTTCACACATTTTTTATTTTTTAGCCCCAGCGAATTTTATGCTATGGTTATCCCTAAAAGACTGTTCTGAATTTCAGTAAATTTTTCCCCAAAATTTTAGAACGAGATTAGTGGAAAGGGTGCAACTGGTTTTTCTGTCTGGTAGCGTGTCAAGACTTGATCTTGATGGGATTGATGCATATGATTATTATAAACCCCAATTGGATACCTGATCCAGGCTGTCTTGCATATGCTTCTGATTTCAATATCTTTTCAGAGGTGCAGTGTTTTTCATCTCAGAGCCAGCATGCCAATCAACAGATATATCTTTCACGTGTAATGGAAGGTCATTGAAAAGAGACTAAAAAGAATAGGTCCCAAAAACAGAACCTTTGGTACACCATACTTTACGACGGGGGAAAGAGAACAGAGAAGAGAGAGAGAGAGAGAGAGGGGAAAAGGGGAAGAAGAGAAAAAAAAAACGAACAAAAAAAATTTTTTTATTAACGAGGGTAAAAATAAGTACAATTATTTTTTTTCATCCCCCCCCCAAAAACAAAAAACAACAACAAAAAAAACAAAAAAATTTAAATAAAAATTATTTTAAACAAAGGAGAGAGGGGGAGAGAGAGGGGAGAGAAAAAGAGAGAGAGGAAAAAGAAAGGAAAAAAAGGGGGAAAAGGAAAACACAGACAAAGACAGACAGACAGCCCGAAACAAAAGACAGAAACAGAGAGAAAGAGACAAAACAACAAAAACAGAAAAAAACAGACAGACAGAAGAAAAGAGAGTAAAATGAAGATGCATGTTTAAATATACATATTCACATCATATCAAAAATAGGGAAAAAAAAAATGAAAATCATGTTCAAAATCAAAGAAATAGTGCACATACCCTTTAATAAATGTTTGTTGTGATTTTTTCCTTAAGTACTGTTTAAATTTTTTTTTAAATGCTTTGTGTCTGACAAAATTTTAATTGATAATGGTAAATTGTTCCATAGGTTTCCCCCGGAATACATCAAGCTACATTTAAATAAATCTAATCTAGGACGGGTACTACAAGTTTGTGTGAATGTCTGTTTATTTGAATGAAATTTTAAATTTTTAGATTTGTGGTGAAAACCCAGATACTATTTTATGCATAATAATGCCTTTTTTAAAATTTTAAATTTTTAATTTTAGCGGAAGAACATCTAAAAGTTTTAGTCGGGGCTGAAAAATGTGGTTTTAGAAGGGTTAATTTAAGGGCTCGCTTGTGAATATAACAAGAGGTTTTAATGTGTTTGCACTACAGAGCCCCAGAGTGTTGAAGCAAGTAAATGATTGGTTGGATATGGCATGAAAAAAATGTTTTCGAGCATGAGCTTTTAGAAAATGTTTAATTTTTGGAGTTGATATAGCTTTTGAGAAACACGTTTTTTAGTTCATTTACATGATTTGTCCAAGACAAATTATTATCAATAGTTACTCCTAAAACTTTATGTGTTGCTACTTCGACAATTTTCTCATTTCCAATATAAAGTGGCATGCGAGAAAATATGTTTGGGCGTTTTTGTCTTGTTGTTATGGTCATGTATTTGGTTTTGTACGATTTGCGACATATATTTATTCAGTCCATTAAGAAGATTATTTAACTTTCTTGTAAGCTAAGCAAAAGATATTTAGGTTTGAGTGACTAGAATGGATAGTGGTGTCATCAGCAAATAGTTCACATAAAGCTTTTTTGAATAAGGGCAAGTCGTTTATGTAGAGAGAAAAGAGAAGTGGGCCTAACACTGAACCTTGTGGAATACCGTATTTTACGGGAAAAAAAAAACGGATTTAATTGTTTTATACAAACAAGCTGTTCTCGATTTGACAGAAATGAAGAAATTAAGTGCAGGGGGTCATTGGATAATCCATAAAGAGCTAATTTCCTCAAAAGTAGATCATGATCAATGACATCAAATGCCTTTGCAAAATCCCCAAAAAGTCTCCTGTAAATTCATTGTTGTTTAGTTCTTATAAAAAGTATCTACTTGTTTAAATGCGGTATGGCATGAGTGGTGTTCCTTTAAAACCAGATTGGTTGGGGTGTATAAGTTCATTTGTTTTAAGATAGGTAAAAGGTGTTTTTAATATGTTTTTCTAAGGTTTTTAAAGAACAGACAGAATTTGGGTAGGTCTATAGTTTGAAGGGCTTTGTATCTCCTGATTTGTAAATGGGTATAACCTTAGCTTGTTTTAATGCTTTTGGAAAATAGTTTTTGTCTATGCAAAGATTATATATGTAGGGAACAGTCTCAGTTATGACGTGTCAGACATTTTAATAATTTTGCCGTCTAGGTCATCCAGGCCTCGGGTTCCTGTCTGTTTCAGTTGTAATAGGGCATTGAACACTTCTATATTGCAATTGGTGGAATCGTTAAAGTAGAATTTGATATTTTTATTCGCAAAAGCGTTTTAAAAACTTAAATCATTTAGTTTTTATTGATCGTTGGTAATGACTGTGTCAGATACATTTGCAAAATGATGTTTAGCTTATCGGGGGGTAATTCTTTGCTGTGACTTGAGGTTTTGTGCATCTTTATTTGTTAGAGTGTTAATGGCCTTCCAAATAGGGAGAAACATTTTTTTTGGCGACAAATTTTAAAGTATTTTTTTTGGAAGCACGTTTTAAAAATGTCACTTTGTTCCTCGCTTTTTTAATTTTCGTGTTTTCCCTTTCTTTCGTAGCCCATCTCTTTTATGCTGGCCTCTTCTATTCCTTTTACAACCATGGAGGTTTCCTTGTGTACTTAACACGCTTGGTCATAAAAGGCGCATGCTTATTATAAACAGAACTAAATGTTTTTTACCAAAACTCAAGAGCTTCATCGGGGTCTGTATACTGGTATACTTGTGAGATTGAGAGTGAACCAAGTCAAGCAAAAAAGCATCTTTGTCAAAATGAGTAAAACATCGGTACTGTATTTCTTTATGTGCAGCTTTAGGAATTTTTACACCTTTTTTAAACCATGTAATGCAAATAGGTAAGTGGTCACTACAACCACACACAGGGGAACATACTTCGGCAAATTTTTTTTGGTAGTAACATAAAATGCTACAAAATTTTAAAATTTGTAATTGGTTGGGTTTTTTATTAGTTATGTAATTTAAAATTTTATACTTGTTTTCCCTTTAATATGTGGCTTTAAAAGATTGATGTTAAAATCTTAGTAATATTATTTTTTTTGCTTCTAGACAAACGGCATCCATCATTAAAGTGAATCTATCAAACCAGTCAGTACGTTCGGAAGGGTTCCTGTATGTGAACCCACGAGAATTGGTTTATTCGCTTTAGACATACTTCTATCCAGATAGATTTAGTATTGTGTTGTTCTAGATGCGAGGCACGCTTTAGGTTAACTGGTGGGGAAAGTATAACAACAGACCTGGTCTTTTTGGGTTTTTGGGGGCTAGGCGCATAACGTTGTAACCAGGGATTGATACTCAGAATAGATACATGATTTTATAATCGGGGTTCTGCAAAACAAAATACATGAAAGTTTCTTCCAGAATTGAACGAATTAGGAGTTTAAAGGAAGGCAATTAATTTTTAAACCCAAGACCTTAAGGCCCGGGGAAAAGGAAAAACAAAAAAAAAAATGTGAAACCAAAAATTTAACGGGGTTTTAAAAAAAAAAAATCAAAAAACACTTAATTTCCGAAGTTAAAATGAACAATATGACAGGTAAACAACAATAATTAAAAAACTTTTAACAATTATTATAGAAGAGCAATAACGGCAGAAAAAACAATGACAGTCAAAAAAACTTTTTGCAAACAATCAATCTTAATTATCCGCTTCAGTGACTACACAAGTATTAGCTGTTACAGTATAAGCAATACCAGCCCAGCCATCTGCAACATACACTAGCGCGCGTACACACACACACACACACACACACACACACCTCTCTCTCTCTCTCTCTCTCTCTCTCTCTCTCTCTCTCTCTCTCTCTCTCTCTCTCTCTCTCTCTCTCTCTCTCTCACACACACACACACACCACCACACACACACGCAGCGCACGCACGCACGCAGCCACGCACGCATACGCACGCACGCACCGTCGCACACACTCACACTCACGCACGCACACACACGCACGCACCGTCGCACCACACTCACACACCACGCCGCACGCACAGCACGCACCGACATTACGCACAAAAGAACAACGGAGGGAAGAGAGAGGAACAGAGAAAGAGAGAGAGAGAGAGAGAAAGAGCAGACAGACATCACAACGATACACTAACACACACACACACACACACACACACCACACAAATATATATATATATATATATATATATATATATATATATATATATATATATATATATAATATATATATATATATTCAAACATAATGAAACACACACACACACACACACACACACACACACACACACACACACACACACACACATACACAGAGCCTGTTTACTGGCTTCGCTTCCACATAACTTTGGCAAGAAAAAGAAAAAATGGGGAGGGGTGGGGGGGGGGGGGGGGGGGGGGGGGAGAAGAACAACAGCAGGCTGCCATGGCAAGGGTGTACGGACGGTACATGCGCACGACTGTACCGTTTTGTGTTCGGTACACTTGCACCGAGAGAGATGTTGACAAATCGAGGTCAAGGATTTTTCTTTTTCAGAACCGTGGCCTTGACACGAGTTCAAAGGTTGCTCAGTCAACATGGCGCTGAAGTACTACTACGATCTCATGTCGCAGCCGTCGCGGGCAGTTTACCTGTTTCTGCGGCTGAATAATATCCCATACGAGGACAAACCTGTTGCTCTGAGAAAAGGTGAGGACAGTGATGTGATGGCCAAGTGTGTGGATCACACTGCGAGCTGGCACGCAAGTAGAGGCACTGACTGACTGGGGTTGGGTCGGTGTCAGCAAAGTTCAAAGTGCAGCGGTCCTAAGAATAATGTTGCTGGTTGTTAACGTTGTTTCCTCTTCGCTTTTTCTTCTTCTTCTTCGTCTTCTTTCTCTTCGTTCTCCTTTTTGCTCGTCTTTTTTTCTTCTGTCTTTCTCTCCGCTCCCCCCCCCCCCCCCCCCCTTTTTTTCTTGCCCGTGATGTTGACGGGAAGGGAAAATCCAAGAACTACCCCCCACCCCCACCCCCCACCCCCCGCCTTGCCCCAGTCAAGACCCTAACTACCCCCAGGGGAATCTGGGACTGCCCTAAAACAAGTCAATATCCCGATTCTTTAAATCCGATTTTGTACTTTGTACGTATTGATCGGTGGGTGCATTGTTCAGCTGGATTCAGCCATAGTACTTTGACGTATTGATCAGTGGGTGCATCGTTCAGCTGGATTCAGCCATAGTACTTTGATGTATTGATCAGTGGGTGCATTGTTCAGCTGGATTCAGCCATAGTGTAGATACCCCAGGACCAGTAACCCCCACTACTGCTAGTACTATCCCACTACTACTATCCCACTACTATCACTGTGCAGCAGTCTACATCCCCCACCCCCTCCTGAAAGGGGGGGGGGGGGGTCTTCAGACTCAATGCATGGGGGTATATATTAAGTATTATATCTGTTTCTTGCATATTTTAGGTCAGTTTCTGCTTTCAGTATTTGAAAATAATTGATGAATGCGAGTGTTGTCTGGTACATTTTTGTCAGCTTATTATTTCTAAGTGACTGGTTCTTATTGGCCAGCTAGCCAGGGCAGCATAGACAGACAGGTTAACAATAGCATGCACATCCTTTCTTTTGTATTCGGAACAGGGTCTTTGTTGTTGTTAATGTCTTCATTGCTGTGCTTTGTTCTGGCAGGAGAGCACTTGTCAGGGGACTTTGCCAAGGCGTTGCCATTCCAGCTGGTGCCCACTCTTGAGGACAATGGCTTTCACCTTACTGAAAGGTTGTGTGTGTCAGTGTGTGTGTGTGTGTGTGTGTGCGCACACGTGGTGTGCTCATGCGTGCATGTGTGTGTGTGTGTGCAGGTGCATGCATGCCTGTGTGTGTGTGCTTATGTGTGTGTGTGTGTGTGTGTGTGTGTGTGTGTGTGTGTGTGTACATGTGTGTCAGCGGTCAAAAGTACACAGAAAATAACCCACCTGTATCTTATGCAAGATAAAACCATCTGCCAGAATTGTTCAAGCCACATTCATTCATCATTATATCATGTGCAAACATTTCTTTGAATTAATACACTCTCTCTCTGTCTCTCTCTGTCTCTGTCTCTCTGTCTCTGTCTCTCTCTCTCTTCTCTCTCTCTCTCTCTCTCTCTCTCTCTCTCTCTCTCTCTCTCTCTCTCTCTCTGCATCTGGCACCATGAACATGCTATATTTTGAGTGGACATTTTCATGTATAAAATTTCATTCTCTTTCATGCCTACATGTATAAATGATGCCTGTAATTTTATATTTATTCAGCAGTAGCTTCGCAAAGACTAGTTTTTAGATGGGGTTTTGACTGCACCTGGACTACAGTCCTTGTAAAATGGAGTTTTCAAGTTTGAATTTGAGTTCTGTCTCTCTCAGAGAGACACAGAGAGAGAGAGTTTTTTTGGGAGTGATTGCCATTGCAATGACTGGTCATTTGAGACCTACTTTATACATCCATAGAACTCTGCCCAGTCCTTCCGACTACTTGTGAGGGTGACTTTTTTTTCTTTCTTTCTTTTTCTTCTTCCTCATCTCCTTTACTGTTCTTTATAAGATAAGCTTTGACTGCTTCTGTTTTCTTTTTCAGTACTAGTTATATGAACTGATCAGATGTTCTACAGCCTTAGTTGCTGGTTGTATGCTCATAATGTGTAACTAGTGATGTATGCATGTGTTCATCTGGTGCTGTGAACATGCCATGTTTGTGTGGAAATTCTCATGTATAACATTTCAATCACTCATTCATGCCTATATATATATATATATATATATATATATATATATATATATATATATATAGATATATATAGATAGATATATAAATGATGCATGTAACTTTATATTTACTCATCAGTAGCTTAGCAAGGACTAGTTACTAGACAGGTTTTTGACTAAATCTGAACTAAAATCCTTGTAAACTAAGGTTTTTGAGTTTGAGTTTGATTCTCTCTCTCTCTCTCTCTCTCTCTCTCTCTCTCTCTCTCTCTCTCTCTCTCTCTCTCTCTCTCTTGATATCACTTTTCATGGTGATTATTGTATTTCATGTGTGATTGAATGAGTTTGTAAATGGTGAGTACTTGTCATACAATTCCAGCTAATTGTGTAAAAGTGTGCATACAGGTCTGTGTTGGGGGGGGGGGGTTACACATGGTATTTTGGGGTGGGGTGGTTATTTTGTTTTAAAAATGCAGCAAATTGCATTTTGAGGCATCAACGTGCCATCTTAGACTGCGCCTGGATTGAATGAAACATATGTGATGATCCCTTTCACACTTCACTGTCAGCATCACAATGGTGGAATGCTTCAGCATACCATTTTAAACTGCACCTAGACAGATTATTTGTTGTTGTTGATTTTTTTACATTTTTATGCCCATGTTGTTACTGCCTTTGTTGTGTCTTGAATATCAAAAGCTGCAGCTGCATGGTTCATGCAAAGCAAGATTATACACCTGTACTTCAAATTAACAGTGTCATGCTGTTTTGAACCACCAGCTGCTGTTGCTTGGTTAAAGAGAGAGAGAGAGAGAGAGAGAGAGAGAGAGAGAGAAAAGAAGAAGATAATACTGTACATTTATCATGCACTCATCAATGCCCTGAGTGTTGACATCATACATATTAACCTAAATACAATATTCTATACGTGTGTAGAGGACAGTCCTACCGAAACAATTTACATAAGGGATTATATGGAAACACACACACAGTGACTGTAGCAGAAATTGGGCATTGATATTGGTTAGGATGGAAATACTGTGAGAAGAGGAAGGTTTTCAGTTTGGCTTTAAAAGATGACAGGGTTGAGCAGTGTCTAAGGTCTTGTGGGAGTTAATTCCAAACATGGGGTCCAAAGCAAAAGAAAGTGCAAAGGCCACGAGTCTTGCGTTTGTATTGCTGGATTTTCAGCACGCGGGTGTCAGAAGAAGCGCGTAGTGCACAAGACAGAGTGTTGACATAGCAGTTCAGAGAGGTAAGCAGGACCAGAACCATTCATAGCATTGAAACACCCACACACTCTTCAAATACTGAGTAATGACATCCAGTGAACATTTTTAGACACCTTTTCTTCAGCCATAGTGCCATGCTATTTTAGAGAATGAAACAAGTCTGATCATCCTTTTCACTGTCAGCATCGCCATGGTGGAATACCTCAGCAGGACGAGGCGGGTGGCAGACCACTGGTACCCTGCCTCCGATGCCAGGAAGCGAGCGCGAGTCAGCGAGTATCTTCACTGGCAGCACTTCAACACCAGGGGGCAGTGTGCTATGCTCTTCCAGAACCTGGTGAGTGGTTTTCAAAAGAGAGTGATCTGCATCATGCATACCTCTTCCGGGCATACATTTTTTACTTCTATTTTTATATATATATTGTTTTACTTCGTTAATCCCTTGCAGAAAATTCTGGTCACCTTACTGGGCAAGGCAACGCCAGCCGCAAGAGCAGCGTTACTCATTCTGACCACAGTACCAGAGTGTGCAGCTTTTTCACGTGTCTGAACAATGGTATAGTGCCAGTGCATGGGATTTTAAAGTATGCACACATGTTGATGCATGCAACTGCACATGGGGGCTGTGTAAATGCTGTAAGAGTTGTCAGCGGTGTGCACTGGAAGCTGACTGGGAGAAGAATCCCTTTACTGTAGCTGTACTGGGGAATTATTATAATTATTGATCGCTTTTATATAGCGCTATTCTCCGCTCTCAAGCAGACTCACTGCACTCGCATGTGATTCTACATGTGATTTTATAGCGCGTTTTTGAATATCCACCGAAGTGGTGTACTTACAGTTGGTGCCACATGAAACTGCTGCCATCTCGGCGTGTTCTGTGTACACCATACAACCATGCACCATGTCACTTCATGCAAAGCCACATACGTAAGGTGTATGCGTGTTTAGCTGTAACCTGCCACCTGCACTTTTGGCAGAATGACCGGGGTCTTTTACGTGCTACTGTGGTAACACGGGGTGGAACAGATACTGAAATAAGAGTCAGCACTGAAAGTTGACCCTGGAGAAGAAAATTTCCCGCCGCTCCTGCAGGGATTCGAACCCGCGACCTTTCAATCACGAGTCCGGCACTCTAACCACTGAGAATTAAACCTGCATTACTGTACCTGTCTTTTTCATCTGGTACTCTGCTAACAACATGGATATCACACAGTTAAGGTGACCTCAATATTGTGCAAGGGGTTAATGAAATATTGAAATACTGTATGTACACTGTAACAGATTGAAAACAAATAGCATGCACTTTGGTATTGACCGGAGGCAAGTTTTCAAGTCTTACACCAGACTGGAGGCATGGATGAGTAAAGTGAAGATCTGTGTGTTTTCTTGATAGGATCCATCATTTGACTCTTATGTTGCTGCTTGGTCTTTCCTTTATTAGCTTGAAGCTAACCCTTCTGCTGGCTGTGTAGAACAGTTGTTGTTTCGTCTCACCAGTTGATCATTCCCAGAACTACAGGCAAACCAGTGGACCAGGAAGCAGTCAGGAAGAGGAGAGATGAAGTCCGCAAGGTGGTCAAGAAGCTGGAGGGCTATTTCCTCCGTGACAAGCCCTTCATCTCCAGTGATGTCATCACAGTGGCCGACCTGTTTGCCGCGTGTGAGCTGATGCAGCTGTACGCAGTGATGGAGGAAGGTCTCTATGAGAGCAGCCCCATCGTCAAGGCATGGATGGAACGGGTTCAGCAACAGACAAACCCTCTCTTTGATGAAGCACATCGGGTTCTGTACAATGTGAGGAAAATGTACAAAAACATGTCCAAACTGTGAGTCATGGCTGTTCAGCGCTCACAGCCAGCCTTTGTTGGAATGTTGGCCAGAGCATGTTTTTCATCCTGGATGTTGTTTTTCTTGTTGAAAGGTAGATGATAATGATGATGTTTTCCTTGTAGAAGGGCTGATGGTGATGTTGTTTTCTTTGTTGAAGGGTGTATGTTGTTATTTTTCTTGTTGAAGGGTAGATGATGCTGTTTTCCTTTTTGAAGGGCAGATGTTATTTTTCTTGTGGAAGGGTGGATGATGCTGTTTTCCTTTTTGAAGGGCAGATGTTGTTATTTTTCTTGTGGAAGGGTGGATGATGATGTTTTCCTTTTTGAAGGGCAGATGTTGTTATTTTTCTTGTGGAAGGGTGGATGATGATGCTTTCCTTTTTGAAGGGCAGATGTTGTTATTTTTCTTGTGGAAGGGTGGATGATGATGCTTTCCTTTTTGAAGGGCAGATGTTGTTATTTTTCTTGTGGAAGGGTGGATGATGATGCTTTCCTTTTTGAAGGGCAGATGTTGTTATTTTTCTTGTGGAAGGGTGGATGATGATGCTTTCCTTTTTGAAGGGCAGATGTTGTTATTTTTCTTGTGGAAGGGTGGATGATGATGCTTTCCTTTTTGAAGGACAGATGTTGTTATTTTTCTTGTGGAAGGGTGGATGATGATGTTTTCCTTCTTGAAGGGCAGATGGTGTTTTGTTTGTTGTAGCATGGATGTTGTTTTTCTTGTTGTAGGGTCGGTGGAGTTGCGTTTCCTAGTTAAAGGGTGGATGATGATTATTTTCTCATTGAAGGGTGAAGGGTAGATGTGATGTTTTTTGATGTTGTTGAAGGATGGATGATATTGCTATTGGGTGGTTCAGTGAAGCTGGTTTGCACGAGTGAATGCCCTTTGTAATCTTTCATGCAAGACGTCGTGAGAGGTCACAGCGTCACTTCCGGGCCGATTTTTGAGTAGACGTTGCTTCACGCTGTGTATAACAATGCCAGTTGAACCTAGAACTGCGAAGCAATACAAATGCCACCACTGTTGCAGTTGCAAAAATTACTGGGGAAAGGGGATGGAGGGTGGATTTTTTTTTTCTTTGCGTTGTTTTTTGGCTGACCAGAAGATCACGAGATTGTGGAAAAAATGTGTTTTGGGGTGTCCTATAGCACGAGCAACAAGTTATTGCTTGGCAATGTAAAATTTGCAAATTCACTGTCACCACCTTCCATTGTGAAGAAAGTATGCACTGGAAGTAAAAGCAGCCAAGGGACTTAAGTGATGCCGGGCAAAGTCAAGGGAGTTAACAATCCTGCCTGGACCGCCCAATAGGGTGGATCATGTTTTCATTGTTGAAGGGTGGATGATGATGTTTTTCTTATTGAAGGGTGGATGTGGTTGTTCTTGTTGTTGAAATGTGGATGATGTTGATTACTTGATATAGGACGGATGATGTATTCATTGTTGAACAGTGGATGTTTTTGTTTTCTTTGTTGAAGGGTGGATGATAAAGTTTTTCTTGTCAAAGAGTGGATAGCATTGTTTATCCTTGTTGAAGGGTAGATATCATTGTTTGTTCTTGTTGAAAGGTAGATATCATTGTTTGTCCTTGCTGAAGGGTAGATATGATTGTTTGTCCTTGCTGAAGGATAGATTGTTTGTCCTTGTTGAAGGGTAGATATCATTGTTTGTCCTTGTTGAAGGGTAGATATCATTGTTTGTCCTTGTTCAAGGGTAGATACCATTGTTTATCCTTGCTGAAGGGTAGATATCATTGTTTGTCCTTGTTGAAGGGTAGATTGTTTGTCCTTGTTGAAGGGTAGATATCATTGTCTGTCCTTGCTGAAGGGTAGATATCATTGTTTGTCCTTGCTGAAGGGTGGATATTGTTGTCCTTGTTGAAGGGTGTATATTGTTTTTGTTTTTCTTGTTGAAGGGTGGATATTGTTTTGTTTTTTTCTTGTTGAAGGGTGGATAGTGTTGTTTGTTCTTGTTGAAGGGTGGGTAGTGTTGTTTGTTCTTGTTGAAGGGTGGATAGTGTTGTTTGTTCTTGTTGAAGGGTGGATAGTGTTGTTTGTTCTTGTTGAAGGGTGGATAGTGTTGTTTGTTCTTTTTGAAGGGTGGATGGTATTGTGTTTCTTGTCAAAGGTTGATTGATCATCGCTGTTTTCCAGTGAAATCACTAAGACAAACCTAAAACTGCAGTATTTACTTGTGTTTTGGGGTACATTGGAAATCTGTTGACCATAATGTCATAAGCTTCATTTGATGAAAACATGTTTTGTTTTGTTTTTACTGTAAAAATGAATCAGCCAAATAGCTGAAATCATGGATTTCATTGGCAATATTACCACCTATGAACACTGTTGATTTTGAATGTTCTGTTTGAAAAAAGGTTTTAGTTTATTAAGCACACACACACACACACACACACACACACACACACACACACACACACACACACACAAACACACACACACACACACACACACACACACACACACAACAAGATAAAAGATTCACTTGCAAACTGCACAGTTGTCTCACCTGTTTTGACTTGTCACTGTCACATAATCTGTGTATACAACTTAAGATCTCCACAAGTACAAGAGAGGCACAATGCTGTTTTTACTTCTTTTTTCTAATCTTAACATTGTGGCCGCACCAGGAAAGTTGGTGAAATCTGTATGTTGGTGTGTTGGCATCAGCAGCAGTTTGGCTTGTTTTAGCATAAAATCTGTATGTTGGTGTGTTTGCTTGGGGGAGGGGTGGTAGTGAGGGAGGGGCAGTGTTTGGTGAGTAATTGTCAGATTGCTGGCAGAGCTGGGACTTCATTCCTGCTAAAAAGGAAACCCATGTAAGCAGTTTCAGTGACCATGTCGACGCACCAGTCCATGAAATAAAGGAGCATTCCGTAAACAGATATATCTGTGGATTCTGGTGTGTTAAATTGTGAAGTGCTCTGTTGTGTCCTATTCTATGACATTAGTTCTCTCCGTTTCTATCCATATACAGGAAAATTGACTCGCAACAAGATCACCAAATTCTCCAGTCAGACCTAAATGAGCGAGAATGATGGGCATATTCATGGGGCATGCACTTCAATACCAAAAATGTTATATTCTCAGTACCCACAACAAGTCCTCACACTACTACTCCTTGAACAATCACATATTACAACAAGTTGATTGCAGTACCTACCTGGGAGTTACACTAACCCACGACCTGAAATGGACGACTCGCATCAACATCACAAGGAAGGCTAGCTCCACTCTCGGCTTCTTGCACAGAAACCTTCGGTTGTGCCCCCCTAGCTGCAGGAAAACAGCCTACATCTCCCTTGTCCGTTCTGCTTTAGAATACAGCGCTGTAGTCTGGGACCCGTACCAGCAAAATGACATTGACAAGCCAGAAAACATCCAGAGATGTGCAGCGCGCTTCATCAACCAAAATTACAAAGACCGCTCCCCTGGATGTGTCACCAACATGCTGAGAGACCTCGGACTGCAGTCGCGTCATCAACCAAAATTACTGTAACCGGACCTGCGGCCCGTTCCTCATTTTAGGTTCAGGGGGAGGCTGGAGATTGCCAAGGAGAGACACTCACACTGGAATAAACAATTGCCTCTAGTCTTCCTCATGTAGTGTGCCTTTCAGTGTTCCTCGCGTTAGTGTTTGGTTGCTTGTCCGCTCCTCAGAGGTAGGTGTGCCGTTTCACTATGCACATATGCCACTTAAAACACACTAGACAAAAGATAAGGGGAGACAGATGTTGTAGACATGTACCGACATGACGAAAACACCGAGGCACGCTCACAGACGCGCGCACTGACCACACTCCGTCTCAGTACATACTCTCACTCCCATTATAGTGACGAACCAAATAAAGAAATGCATACAATTTTTATTTACACTACCGCATGTTACACATACAGTAAACACAAGAACAAACCAAACTGACACATGACTATGCCTAACCTACGCACTAAACCATAGCTAACCTAGCCACCGACATAGGCTCAGTACCAATCACCTACGAAAGTAAGTTGCACCCTTGCACTGACTTAACTAATACTTGCACTCTGCAGCACAAGGAGACAAACAAACATAAACTTAACTAACGCTCGCACTTTGCAGCACAAGTTCTTCTAATAACTAAACATGCGTGCCTGCACTTTGCAGCCCAGGTCTCTAATAACTAAGGGAAGAGCAACACCCTTTTCAGCATGTAGATTCGGGGGAGAAGGTGGGGTTGACCAGCACTTTTCAGCACATGGTACAGAAACCGAGTACATTTTGCTTTACGTCCACAGAAGCGAGATGGCTTATTAGGGACGGGGACAGGGGGGGGACGAAAGAGTGAAGGCTCCACCGCCGATACCGCCCGAAAAAGACCGGAGACCGTGGACCGCCGCCAGAACAATGGAAGTGTTAAGGCGGTGTCCCCTCGCCATTGCGCAGCGACTAGTGCACCGTGCAATTGCTGTTTCAACTGCCGTGCTGGGCAGAGTCACAAGGACAATGTCCGTTGCACTGCTGTTGAAGAACAACTCGAAGCGAAAGAAGTCCAACTTTCGCAGCCCAGCTCCACCTCCCTGCTCATGATCTCTTCTGGGCTAACTTGAGGGTCCAGCTCCACCTCTCTCCTGTAGGTCTTTTGATCTCGCCTAGAACCCTGTACAGAAACCGAAAATAAGTAAACATGGTGCTTAACGTCCATGACAGAAACCGGGCAGGCACGGTCTTTTATACCGCCGCGCACCGGCCAGTCGCTGGCAGGCAGCGTCGTCTGGAGAGAAGGGGTGGGGGAACTTAGGGCACGTACCTTTCTCGAGCTAGTTTGCACAGCTCTCCCGCTACATTACAAAGACCGCACCCCTGGATGTGTCACCAACATGCTGAGAGACCTCGGACTACAGTCGCTTCATCAAGCAACATCACAAAGACCGCACCCCTGGATGTGTCACCAACATGCTGAAAGACCTCGGACTGCAGTCGCTTTAGAACAGAAGAAAACAGCAACGACTCACCCCTACTTCAAGACAGCCAACGGACTTTAAGACAACAAATATAGTGACAGGCCACGCAAGTTTTAAGACACAAATCTCTCGCCGCCCCTAAAACATCGAGTAGCCCCCCTTGTCCGCTGACCACAAGATTGGGTCTTGTCGGCGTATCGTACTAGTCATGGTACGCATCAAGATCTAGAAGATCAAGATCCCCATGTCTCTGTCTGTCCCTAGGAATCTCTCTCTCTCTCTCTCTCTCTCTCTCTCTCTCTCTCTCTCTCTCTTGTCTTGTTCTTGTTGTTGCTCTGTCTTAGACAGGACTAGCAGTACAGTTGTAGACAGAGCAGTTGTTGCTGTCTTACTGAAAAAAAATCAGTTAGAGGAACGAAATGCAATAGACCCCTTTCACTTAGATTTTCGCGCATGCGCAATGGACTGGCGTGTGAAATCTGCCGGAAGTAGGGGGGAACACGTCAGCTGGGTTGCTGGCCGAGCGCATAGCTCTATTTCCCTAGTACTAGTAGTAGTGAAAACCTCGCATTTCACGGCGACAAGATGGGCGCAAAAGATCACTGCCGTCTAATCCACTGCACCACTGGTCGAATAAAAGCCAGGAATCCCGCGGAACGTCTGTCATTTAGTTTCAGTAAAAAGGCAAAGTATCGTATTCCGCGGCGCTGACTCAAGAATGATCCCCGGCCCAGTCTGTTCAGAATGAAGTTGTTGGTTTTTTACCCAAAAATCCCCGTTTTTTACTTTTTCTTCTTCTCCATCTTATTGAAGTGTACCGGCTGTGCACTTAATTACTACAGTATATACTATTGTTGTTAGAACGAGAGAATGTAGGGAGGCGGGGGGAGTAACTGCGGCATTAACTGACATTGATTAGGCTGTTTTGCCGGCAGGACGTGTCACGAGTGTCGTGTGCATGTGAGGGTGAGTGTGTTGCTGTGTTGAAACCTTTAATTTTTGATCTCTTACCTTACATTTTACTATAATTATGTACAATCGTTTAGGCGAATTTCTCTGTCTGTCTGTCTGTCCGTGTCTGTCTGTCTGTGTGTGTGTGGTGTGTGTGTGTGTGTGTGTGTGTGTGTGTGTGTGTGTGTGTGTGTGTGTCTCTCTCTCTCTCTCTCTCTCTCTCTCTCTCTCTCTCTCTCTCTCTCTCTCTCTCTGTAACAGCTTTCACTAATTTCATGCCGATTTACATCCTGTATTAGGAATAAATTATGAGGCTACCCGGCTTGGTCCGTTACTGATTTGTGTGCATGCGTGCGCCTGTATGCGTGCGTGCCCGCGCGCGTGTGTGTCAGTCTATGAGAGAGAGAGAGAGAGAGAGAGAGAGAGAGAGAGAGAGAGAGAGAGACAGACAGACAGACAGACAGACAGACAGACAGACAGACAGACAGACAGAGAGACTGAGATATGAGGGTGGGTGTATGTATGTGTGAGTGTGGATGTGTGGGAGGCGGTGATATGGTGTGTGGGTGTGAAGGCGGACAGGATGAGAATAGTGATTATACTTGTGCCTCGTATATAGCCTAGTGTGAGCTACTGTTTATTTTACAGCGCATTTCTGTAACCAGTATTATTCTATCTAATAATGTTTATGATATCAGTATTGTCTGTCTGTTGTTGCGCTCTCTTAAATTTTGAATCATTTATACATGGTCATTTTCTTTCTTTTTTCTTTCTTTTTTTTCTTTTCTTTTTTCTTTCTTCTCTTTTTTAAATTTTAATATGTTCTTGTTTTGTGTGTGTGTGTGTGTGTGTGTGTGTGTGTGTGTGTGTGTGTGTGTGTGTGTGTGTGTGTGTGTGTGTGTGTGTGTGTGTGTGAGTGTGTGTGTGAGTGTGTGTGTGTGTGGTTTGGTTTGCTTGTTCCTTTAAATGGAATAAAGAAGTACTTAGCCTGACCTGGCAAAATTAATAGAAACGGCGGACTACCGACAAACCTAATGGTAAACACACCACCAAACCACAACAGTCAAAAGACTATAGCTTGCAGCAAATAAATAATGGGTGAGAGTTGAGCGACTCAAAGAGATTTGTCATTTAATTAAAGTATGGAATGCATAAATGCTCACACACAAAAGCAATAGCATAATAATACATCACTACACATACTTAGTCATACAAAACAAAGTGAAACTGACGCACACTGAAACACACACACCCCGCACTCATAGTCGCCTGCACGCGCGCGCACGCGCGCTCGCACTGACACAACACACACACACACACACACACACACACACACACACACACACACACACACACACACACACACACGTGTTCACAGGTTTCCGTGCACGCGCCCACACACACATACACACACGCACACCAACCCCCCCACACACACACCTAGGCGGATCGCGCGCACTTGTGCTGGCGTACACTAAATGTCCCCCACCCCCTACCCACCCTACCGGCTCACCCCGAAGGGAGCAAGAAAAAATAAATGAAATAATAACAACAACGGCCAGCCAGGTGCCGGAGCTTCTTTGTCAGTCAACGGATTGAATTAACTGGAAATTTTACGACGTCTGTGGGCATCTAAAATGATTCATCCCGGTCAAATCTCAGTACGCTCTAAGTCAGTGTCAGCACGTTCCCCCCTACATCCGCTTTGACGGAGTTGTAGAACTTTGTAGCCGACTCTGATTGGTTGTCGCTGTGCGACAGCGAGATAAACGAAAGGGGTCTACTGCTGCAAACGGACAAACAGCTGGCTTCTGATCCTGAAAACACTGAAGTCTTACAGTACAGAGAACAAGTAAGGCACCACCTAGAATTACAAGTGATACACGAAGCAAAGAGTGCCCAAATTCGGTCGAGAATAAAGTTCACCATACACGGTGAAAAACTACACAATAATATCTCAAGACGGTGAAATCCTGCACAATCAGGAAAGTCTCCCCAACGAAAAACCGACTTTTATACGCAAGTTTATAAGCAAACTCGGAAATTTGACGAAGTTTTAGCTGAAAAATTCTTACTCAGATAAATGAAGATGATAAAGACAGTTTAGAACTGGAGCTAACGGACGAAGAACTCTCTAGCGCACTAAGAACAATGAGAAACAACACAGCACCTGGTATAGACGGAATAACTACCGACTAAAAAAAGAAAATCATTCTGGAACAAAATAAGACTTAGTTATGGAATCACTAAAAGCGGCTCATGAAGTTGGACAAATGTCACCACTGCAAAGAAAAGCAGTGATCACCTTGATTCACAAAGGCAAAAATCTCTCACGGGATGATTTAAACAACTGACGCCCCATTTCACTAACTAACGCTGATTACCAAATTTTGGCCAAATGCTTATGACGGAGGCTATCGAATGTGATAGGAGACATCGTTAATGAAGACCAGGTAGGACTGATTAAAGGTGGAAAAGTTAGTACGACAGAATGTTAGACTGATTGATGGCACGGTTGATTATTTGAATACAACCAGCCTCCGGTCGGGAACCCTGCCGGCTTGCAGTGGACTATTGCCGGGAGTTGGACTGACTCCGTCGCCAAGCAATTCACAAACTGGACATCTCGGCGTTCTGGATTTGGGGAATCGATTTGTAAATGGGTAAAAGTTCTCACCGCAAACACGGAGAGTCGTATTGATTAGGTGGGCTGGTTACCGATGACGGTAGAGTCCGGAATTCCTCAAGGCGGCCCGTTCTCGCCCTTGGCCTTCATTCTAATTTGCATAATTGAAACATTTCTATTGTCACAGTTTGTCTACGTTATGCAAGCACTAATTGCTCCTCCTGATTTTCTTATACAAGTAAAGACACTGTTATTTAGATTTCTATGGAAAAATACAAATACAAACACTAAAGCGTTTGAAAAAGCCGAGTCAAGCGAGTGGTCCTGTGTAGTCACACGATGAAGGTCTGAACATGATCAATGTTGTTAATAGGCAGAAGTCCTTTGTATTGCCCGACATTGGCAACCAAATGAATGCAGCCGGGCTATGAAAAGTGGAAGGCGTTCCCACAATATATCTTCTCCCAAATAGTTAAACGGCTGTATTGTTTTAAATCCAATGCCAGCTCAAACCTTTGTTTTAGGTTCAGAAAGGATTAAATCGTATCAGTTTTTGGAAACAAGCGCTTATATTATGGCTTGACAACAAGTGTATGTTTAGGCCTACAAAAGAGAAAGACAAAGAATATATTGATCCCTTTGAAAACGAGTGTTTATAGAATAATATTATGACATTGTGATGTACAGAGGTAAACTGTTATTCATCCTAACTGGGTTAATGGCAATCTTTCGTATATATATATATATATATATATATATATACGTGAGCTCTGGTTTAATGGTAATATTATACCGTTCAGCGAAATCAAAAATAAAATGGGGCACAGCCCGTCACGTCTTTTTGAATACAACGCGATACGGACAGTGGTTATAGCACAGGCAACACGGGCAATTTTGGACAACCCCCCCCCCCCCCCCCCCCCCCCCCCCCCCCCTCACCCCCACCGTCACGTCAGACGTCACAGACTGCATACCGCCACGTGCTATTCGCTTACGGTTGGCAGCTGTTAAAGCGAGCGAGCCATGCCCAGTGCGCTTCTGGCGTGGTAAACTTGAGGTGAAGCTAGAAAAACAGCCCATCTGGATGCAAGCAAAGCAATGCACCAAGGAAACTGGATTACGATTACTGCACTGGAAAATCTTACACAATATAATATTATACCCAATGGGAATACTTCTCAGTAAGAAAGGAATTCGAACTTCCACCCGGTAAGTGTCCGTTTTGTGACGATCCGGATTACCTGAACACTTTTTCTGGTTTTGCAAAAACGTTCACCCGGCATGGCTTCAATGTGCTGATTATATACAAGTTAAAACGGGTCTTAAGGATCATCAATGTACTGATTATATACAAGTTAAAACGGGTCTTAAGGATCATCAATGTACTGATTATATACAAGTTAAAACGGGTCTTAAGGATCATCAATGTACTGATTATATACAAGTTAAAACGGGTCTTAAGGATCACGCTAACAGCAAAAGTGGCTGTCTTTGGGTTCTATGCATATTCAGTGTCCAGAGAGAAAATCTTCATAATCAAACACTTGATTTTGATCACAAAAAGGTGTATAGGCAAATTTTAATACCGTAAACAAACCATTTTTTGTTTTTTTGTTTCTTTGTGCTTTCATCAACAAGTACTACAAAGAAAACTTTGAACTGTTAATGATAGTACACGTGCTAAATTCAAAATGTATTGGGAACAAATATATATATTGCTTTTGTTTTGTGCAGGGTTTGTGGTTTAGAAACGTGTTGCGTTGTGATTATGTTTTACTGAATGGCATGAAAAAAGATCCAATATGTAGTGATCAGTGTTTACTCGCGCTGTTACAATGGTGTATATGCAACCCACACATTCACACACACACACACACACACACACGCACAAACAACACGCACCAAAAACCGCCGCGCCAAACCAACCACACAAAAACACCACACACACCAAAACACCACACCAAAACCCAAAAAACCATTTTGGTAAAAATGTTAAAACAAAACCGTAAACCCCAAATGAATCCATAAACAGGTATGTTAGGGGGGGGGGGGGGGGGGGGGGGGGGGGGGCCTTTAGGACAAGATGTTTGAACGAGTGTGCAGTCTACATGACTGCGGGGTGTGTATATAGATATAATTATATGGCTGCTTTTCACCTTTGCTGCTTTTTATAGTCAGTTGGTTCGCGGGCCCCATAACCGGGTTTATGCCACAGGGGCATCTGTAAACCCTTTACTTTAACGATAATAAAAAAAAATAAAACAAAGCCGGAAGGGACTTTTTCAGTTCAAAACTTTGAAACAAACAAAAAACTATTTGCATCGTATTGTGCATATATGAGCAACAACAACAAAGAAAAAACGACAAACGTGTCATTCCAGGGGAAAACCGACCAACCACTTAGTAACTTTAAAACTAAAAAGTGTAACTCCCTCCGCCAAAACTAGTTTCTCTCTAGTTAACAACTATTGGGGGGATAAACACTCTTTTGATGTCACTGAATAGCGGGATGGTATGTGTTGAAACACTGAGACAAAGTAAGCCGTTTCACACAAAACAAAGACTTCCTGTGAGGACTGCCGACTGTTTCTCTGTCAAGCAACGTCTGTCTGCATAGTTCACAGGTAAACTCAGGACCAGACACAGCGCATTCTTCACGCACCCATCGCTTACAGACACTGCATTGGATCGTGTCCTCACTGGTCGATTCTGAACAAATGAAACGGAACCAATGTTGAGAATCTGCGATGCTTGAATCGGCGGAGCTGGACTTGGTCGCTCCATGCCTAGTTTTCTTTCTCGTTTGCTTTTCCCTGTCGCGTCCTTTCAGAAGGTCTCGCATCCTCGTTCTGGATGTTGGTTCGGGCAATCGAAGCCTGATTTCTTTATGTCTCTTCAAAAACTTCCAAGCCACATATTTACCCGCCTTTGCCTTGTCTTTGTTGAACACATGGGGAATTCCGTTTGTTTATGCTATCTGGAATGCCAGGGACATAAGATCCTAAGAAGCATAGGACTGACGTAAAATGTTGCACCGTCTGTGAACTGAATTGTGTGAGACGCGGGAATCTAACTCCGTTTGGTTTTTGTAGACCGAACAGCGCTCTGTTCTAAGCTAGTAAGCCATACATCAAAAGGGTGTATTTCAGAACTTATTCACTCCTATTTCAGGATCATTTGTTGTAGAAAACCGAAGACAAAAACACAAAAAGAGACCGCTCACCTTTTTCCACTGCGGCTTTGTTGTTGTTGAGTTTTTGTTTAATGTCCTCAGATGCTAAAAGCATATTAGGGACAATCTATAAAGAAAGCTTGACTTGGATATATCATAGTTAGATCATGGGGAACGGGGGGGGGGGGGGGGGGGGGGGAAAGGGGGGGGGGGGGACGAAAAATTTAAAAAAAAAAAAAGGGAAAAAAAAATTTGGGTTTTGGGATTGGGGGCGGGAAAAGGGGGGAAAAAGGGGGGGGGGGGGGGTGAGGGGGGGGAGAGGATGTGTCCACCGCGGATCAATACTGGGGGCAGGGGGCGGGGGCGTCTTGGTGTACTTTTGGGGCGTTCTCCTCGTTTAAACTGGGCAGACCTAGGGGTCCCGGTTAAAAAAACGGGGCGTCCCCTATTTCCCGTTTAAAAAATGGGCTGGAGATGAAAAACCTTGTAAGGTTTTCGGCGGGCTGCACCAACATTAATATGTACAATGGCCAACAGTATTTACAGTTAAAAACTCGAAGACGCCATGGTAGTTTAAATACAATTGAGTAAAATCGAGGCCTGTAGTCAGGCGGCTAAAACACTTGGGTATGCAAGATACATTTTGGGGGTCGCTGGAATCAGGGCCAGCAGATTTGAACTGGGTGGGGAAACACGGGGACGTTCGCCCCCTTTCCCCCGCCGCCGGATTTAAACCCAGCTGCGGGAAAGCGTTGAACGTAGCCGGTGGCCCCCCACATATACAGGTAGGGCTGCCAGTGGACCGGGGGTAGAAACCAGTCTGGCTCGCCCGTGACTCCATCCTTCACGCTGCGCACACTGCCAGCTTTTTGTACCGGGCAGTCCCCCTGCGTATTTTCCCTCAAGGCTTGAAATGGTCTGAACATGAGGTGGGAGGAGAAATCACTGGTGAAACGAGACGCTCTCTCACCTCACACTTCGTCGGTACGCAATGCTCTCCAGACGCCCACTGCAGACGTGCATGATGGGCTAGTAGGTCGGCTCTCAGGGAAGAAGACTCCTGCCCTGCAGGGGGGGGGGTATCGTCCCCTCCTTGGCCGTGGCCATTGGTGAAACCCTTTTTCCCCCCACTGCTTCCACGCCTGCTTGTTAGGGGTTTCCCCGCATATACGTCGGCCCGGCCGATTTTTTTATCGTCACATCGAGGAGTCAACTCCCATGCTCCTCTTTTT
>JABMCL010001967.1:0-2500 GCA_018857735.1 Alviniconcha marisindica
ACACACACACACACACAAAGACGCGCGCGCTTACTTACGCACGCACACACACTAAACACACGGACAAAGACACGCACACCCGCACGCACGCGTACGCACACGCACACACACACACACTCCGCCCCCTCATCCCATGATGACAGTATTGTAGAGTTCCAGATGACACTCTGCCCCCTTATCCCATGATGTGTGTGTGTGTGTGTGTGTGTGTGTGTGTGTGTGTGTGTGTGTGTGTGTGTGTGTGTGTGTGTGTGTGTGTGGTGTGTGTGTGTGTGTGTGTGTGTTGATCTAGAATCATGTAAGCAAACAAACCTGTTCTTCACAAACGGAGCAGGGGTCGAGTCTTCACTTTTTCAGCCACTTGGCTCACAGCAGTTCTGTTTTATTAGTCCGTGAGCCTTTCGTAAAGAGTAACCGAACTGAGCAACACTAACCACATCAACCGAAGGTCCAGGAGCAAAATGGCTCAATTCAAACACACACACACACACACACACACACACACACACACACACACACACACACACACACACACACACACACACACACACACACACACACACACACACACACACACACACACACACACACTAAAAAGAAGTTCGTCCTTCCCTCATGTCGGGCCGGTTTGTTGGTTGTATGGGACCATGAAGGTATTTGACAATAAGTGTGTATGTGTGTGTGTGCGTGCGTGCGGAAATCGTGTCAAAAATCACCCCAAACCTTGGACTTGTCCTTTAACGACTGTCGTTATTAATTCACGTTTGTTTGTTCTGGGGTACAGTACGAGAATATGCAACGCAACACCAGACTGTAGCTGCCAACTAACACGAGTCATACGTTGCGTGCACAGTAGGCGTGCCTACCTGACCTCACCTTCTATTGACAGGGTGTTTTTTCCAGAAAGCCGGAGACCCATCCAACGCTCCCTCCCTCCATCTCTCTCTCTCTCTCTCTCTCTCTCTCTCTCTCTCTCTCTCTCTCTCTCTCTCTCTCTCTCTCTCTCTCTCTCTCCTCACTCCTACCACTCTCCCATCTCTCTCTCTCTCTACCACACACACACACCCCACACACACACACACACACACACACACACACACACACACACACACACACACACACACACACACACACACACACACACACACACACCTACAACCTTGGCCTCCTGAATGCGCTGTGTATGTGTATGTGTGTGTGTGTGTGTGTGTGTGTGTGTGTGTGTGTGTGTGTGTGTGTGTGTGTGTGTGTGTGTGTGTCTGTGTGTCTGTGTGTCTGTGTGTGTGTGTGTTAATTAGAGTCTAAAGCTTACATTATGCCATCGAAAAGGGCAAATCTCCGTGTGTGATTTTAGCATGAACAATCATGAGGGTTGTTTTGTTTTGCGTTTTCGTGTCAGTGTTGTGGTTTTGCTCTTTGTATCAGTGTTGTGGTTTTGTTCTTTGTGTCAATGTTGTGGTTTTGTTCTTTGTGTCAATGTTGTGGTTTTGCTCTTTGTGTGAATGTTGTGGTTTTGTTCTTTGTGTCAATGTTGTGGTTTTGTTCTTTGTGTCAATGTTGTGGTTTTGCTCTTTGTGTCAATGTTGTGGTTTTGTTCTTTGTGTCAATGTTGTGGTTTTGCTGTTTGTGTCAATGTTGTGGTTTTGCTCTTTGTGTCAGTGTTGTGGTTTTGCTCTTTGTGTGAATGTTGTGGTTTTGCTCTTTGTGTCAATGTTATGATTTTGCTCTTTGTGTCAATGTTGTGGTTTTGTTCTGTTGTTGCTGTTCGCACTGCAACGTCCCCCGTCTGAACACTCTGGGGTCATCCGGTACATGCAGCTGTACGCTGAAGACGCAGTCCAACTGGATACGTGGTAGTCACCTCTGTTTCTAGAGGGTGGGCACTGTGCGCTGACAGATGAATCCAGTTGGATGCGTGGTCGTTATAACTGTTTCTAGAGGGTGCACACTGTACGCTGACAGATGAAGTCCAACTGGATGCGTGGTCGTAATAACTGTTTCTAGAGTGGACACTATACGTTGACAGATGAAGTCCAATTGGATGCGTGGTCGTTATAACTGTTTCTAGATGGTGGAAACTGTACGCTGACAGATGAATGTACGCTGACAGATGAAGTCCAACTGGATGCGAGGTCTTTATAACTGTTTCTAGAGGGTGGACACTGTACGCTGACAGATGAAGTCCAACTGGGTGCTTGGTCGTTATAACTGTTTCTAGAGGGTGCACGCTTTTATGCGCGGAACGTATCGTAGCTGAGACAGTCGGCTCCCACATAATTATGCAGCGCATGACATCAACTTGTTGTGTCCTTAGTGTGTTTGCTGGTGTCAGTGTTTTGTGAAACAGCCCAATCCTTGGTGTTCTTGCTGGTGTCAGTGTGTTGTGACACAGCCCAAGCTGTGGTGTTCTTGCTGGTGTCAGTGTGTGGTTTCACAGTACAAGCCTTGGTGTTTTTGCTGGTGCAAGTGTGTGATGAATTTGTTGTCGATGTACCTGTGA
>JABMCL010001967.1:5000-12500 GCA_018857735.1 Alviniconcha marisindica
AGCACCTCGCTGAGTGCGATTTCGTAAACTTTATGGCGCAATACCAAATGGGGTTTGCTTCAAAGCGGAATTTGTAGGGCTGTCCACAGGGTAACCGACTTGGAAAAAAACCCAGTTCGAATCTCCAAGGATGAAGCTGACGAGCAGCAAGCGCACAGCATGATACCAAAAACTGAGAGATACACTAACAGGGCAAAGACAAAAAGTATACCACGAATGCCTACGGCAGAAAAGACCGTGAAAGAAAGAGACTGTACACAAATGCCTGTGGTAAAGAAAGAAAGAACAGACCACAAATGCCTTTGGCAAAAAAAGAAAGACCAAACACAAATGCTGGTGGCAAACGAAAAATGGCTTCCCTAATCAGGCAAGCAAACAGCTGACACCAAATGAAAGAAACAAAACAGCTGAAACCCCCTCAAAACCCCAAACGGTTACCTACCTGGAAGCATAAGATGGGGAAAGAAAAAAAACACACACACAAAACACCACCAAATCACAACAGTCTAATAGACTATTGTCTGCAACAAAGGAGTGGACGACTACAGTCATAAGTGCACAGAGCAAAAATAACTGCCAACGACAAACAGATGGAAAGCCAAACTAACCATAACTAACTCTGACTAACCCCTCATTAACCCGGCTTCCATCTAGAAAAACAAAGGCTGCAGACTGATAAAGCAAAACGCTAATCAGGACTACCGATGACAAAGCATCGGGATGTAAACAAATGCAGACGACAAGAGAAATACAAAATGGCTGCCCTAATCAGGCAAGCTAACAAGCGGGTACGAAATGGCCAATAAACCAAGATAAAAAAGAAAGAACGATGGTGAAAAAGAAAGGGAAGAGAGAGAGAGAAAACAACAACACTTTCTGAAAAGAAGAGGAGGCAAGTAATGTCAGCGAGCAACGGGACAAAGGCTGGATACACGCAATACGTGTACACGATACAACCCACTTAGCAGTGACAACAACACGGCAGGGCAACAGACGCTCACGCGGTACTACCCCACACAAAGAAAGAATGAGCGGTCTCGTAAAACATCGAGACTACCCCCTCACTCGTACATCGTAAATGAACGATATAACTCAAGAAACAAAAGGGCAAGCCAAGAGAAAAGACAGTGAATGGCAAGAACCGGTAACTAGCCCAACCCCAAACCCTAACCCAGGGAGCCCACGAAATCGCTAGACTATTGAATTAGAACGAAACAAACAAGGATAAATTGGGAAAATAAAATAAAACATAATAATAATACTAAATAATTCTTATAAAGCGCTATTCTTTAACCAGAGTTAAACTCACTGCGCTGTACAAACATCTTATCACAAAAACTACATTAGCATACATTTCAGCAAACAAAACCTTAATTATTATAGCTTAAATTACCATTATCGCCTATCGAACAACACACACACACACACACACACACACACACACACACACACACACACACACACACACACACACACACACACACACACACACACACACACACACACACACACACACACACACACAGAGTGACATGCGCACACCAGTCTCCGCTCGTCCACTCATATAGCGATTAACAAAATATTAACTTAATGATCTCAAACAACAACACCAATTTGAATCTGTCTTTTCACCCCCCCCCCCCCCCCTCCCTCCAATCCGTGCCTCCTTCTCTTACCTAGATCTATCATGCTCTCTCCCTCTCCCCCTGCCCCCCCCCCCCCCCCCCTTCCCTCCCCCCTCTCCCTATCCATATGCATCCATCCACATTCAACTGCCACACACAGACACAGATTTCTTCAGATTCTACAGGAAGGCCTGGGCAAACAAGAAGGTTTTAGCTGCGATTTGAATTGAGACAGTGTTGGTACATTTCTTAGAGTGGCCGGCAGAGAATTCCAGAGAGATGGTGCCATGAAACTAAAAGAACGTTGTCCAAAGGCAGCCTCCCTGATGAGGTCCAGCCTGTTGTGAAAGCTAGAGTAAACAGAACGAAAAAGACTGAAACGCCACGCACCTAACAAGGCTCGAGAAAGATGAAATAACAAGGAGGAAATAAACAAAGGTCCAACTACTGACAATGCGTGGGAGCTTCATCCTTGGAGATTCGAACTGGAATTTTTTTCCAGGTCGGTTACCCTGTGGTTACAAGCCATTTTGCAGCGACTCCCCAGAGTGACGTAGTGCGCATATGTGCACATGATTTTCGGCGTCATGGCGACACTTTCGGTACGACAGAAAATGCCTGTTTTCACAAGATCACAATTTCACCTACATCATTGTTGTCAGCGAACTTTAACGGAAATCGTGTCAAAAATCACCCCAAACCTTGGACTTGTCCTTTAACGACTGTCGTTATTAATTCACGTTTGTTTGTTCTGGGGTACAGTACGAGAATATGCAACGCAACACCAGACATTTACTTTTTGACATCGCTGTCCTGCTCTGTCTTCCCAACCTGATAGCTTGGTTTAAACAAACTTTATTTCCCAACCCGACTGCTTGCGTCATACATGTATCAGCAAGTCAGAAACTTAATACGGCGATCGAACAGTGCGAGCAGGAAAAGCAAACAGAGACGAAGCGAGCTGGAACCGGAATCAAAACGCTGAACGTGTCGTATTTTGAACCGCTTTACGCCGAATGTCGATTTGTGAAGCAGGTCGGCTACATTTTCCCTTCAATTTGTCTTTCCCTTCTTTTAAACAAAAATGAGAGCCGAAGCGGGGAACCGAACGGATGTCGTACGCTAACAGCCTAAAGCCTCGGGTAAGTCCACGTTGCAGGCTATATAAACCAAAAGACGTCTGCCACCTGTCGGATCCAGGCGAGATCAAAAGATCAAGAGATCTTAGAGGAGGGAGGTGGAGCTGGACCTTCAAATTTGCCCAGAAGAGATCATGAGTAGGGAGGTGGAGCTGGGCTGAGAAAGTTGGACTTCTTTCGCTTCGAGTTGTTCGAGTTGTTCATCAATATCAGTGCAACGGACATTGTCTTTGTGACTCTGTCCAAGCACAGCAGTTGAAACAGCAATTGCGCAGTGCACAAATCGCTGGGCAAAGGCGAGGGGACACCGCCTTAACACTTCCATTGTTCTGGCGGCGGTCCACGGTCCTTCCGGTCTTTTTCGGGCGGTTTCCGCGGTCGAAGCTTCACTCTGTCGTCCCCTTCCCACTCTGTCTCCGTCCCTAATAAGCCATCTCGCCTCCGTGGACGTAAAGCACCAATAAAGCAAAGAAATCCTGATACTCCATAGTTCAGGAGCTGTGTGAGAGTCGAGGTGGCCGTCCTGAGCTGTCCGTCCTAACGAGCCTTCTGGTTTCCGTGGACGTAAAGCTATATTGAACCATGCTTCGGCATTGGTCTCAGCTTGTCCCTAATATGTCACTGACATCTGAGGACATTAAGCAACACTACCTACCTTCCTGATACTCCAGAGCATGCTGATAATCAGTGAACTATGTATGTTCAGCATATGTCATGTATACATGTATTTGAATTAATCCTGCTAGCAAGCAGGAGGGACAAAATAAGGGGGTTTAATGTATCATGTGTTAAAACATTTCTGTGTATCTTATAATTATGTGCACCTGTTGGGAGAAATACACCCAAATGTTTTGTATTATTGTTGATAAACATTGTTGTGTTTTGTGAAGGATTAAATCCCCCTTTTTGGGGGGGGGGGGGGGGGGGGGGGGGGGGGGGTTTTTGGGGGCAAAGAAACGGGTTTTTTAAATTTTAAAACAGGTACATTTTATAAAAAGGGTACTATGCTACTGTACAAAAACCCACACACGAAAGCACGCACGCACGCACGCACGCACGCCCCAGCACACACCCCACGCACGCAAAACCAAGGGTTTCGTTTTGGTTTGTGAAAGGGGCGGGGAAGGTTTACCGGGTTTTGAAGCCGTCGAAAAAGCGGCAGACAAAAGTGGCTATCTTGTACAGTGGTCGGAATATAATCGGATGCCAATGCAGTTCTTACGGGAAAGAGGGTGTCACAGGGTTGTATTTTTGGACTTTCAAAGGAACGAGTTTTGCAGCGTTGTTTTGGATTTCTGTAAGCGTGAAATTGCTTAAGGGGTAACCCTGCAAGGATGGAATTGCAGCAGTCAAGCCGGGATGTTACGGCAGATGAAGCGAGCTGGGCACTTGCACTCTGAGTCAAGTGCGGTCGGATTGAAGCTATTCTTCTGAGCTCTAGGTATGCCGCACGGCATACACTGCTGATGCGTTGTTGCATTGACAGCGTCTGATCGAGATGAACTCCTAGCTTCCTAACTGAAGATTTGACAGGTATGCACTCACTTGCCACCTGGTCTGCAGTCTCTCTGCCAACCGATCTAAGGCGGGAGGTAGAGGCAACGGGAAGAACTTCGGTCTTTTGTGCATATAGTTTGAGCTTGTCGCTGCACATCCAGGCTACAAGACTTTCAGTGCAGGTCTGGATGCCACTGAGAAGAGACTGAAATTGATGGGGAGGAAGGCGAACTTGAAGCGGCGCCCCCGGTGTCAATGATAGTACTGACACAAAAATCATTCTGTGACTATATTTGATGAGAATATCAAACGTGTTAGTAGAAACCATCTTTTTGCGCGCGTGAGTGCCATACACACACACACACACACACACACACACACACACACACACACACACACAAAACAACACACACACACACACACACACACACACACACACACACACACACAAAGCTAGCCATAAAACTTACCTCTTCAAACATGATTTTGAACAGTAATAGCTTTTCTGTTGCACAAATCTTGAACTCTTTCGCTCTGTATCGCTATGCTTCTAGCCCTTTAAAACTAGTCTTTAAAATTTAAACCCCCCCCCCCCCCCCCCATGTCCTTAGGGGGCCGGGGTATGTGTGTGGGGTGCGTGGGGCGCGCGCGCGCGTGTCTGTGTGTGTGAAACGGGCGCGATCATGTGTGTGCATGCTTTTTTTTCTTTTTTTTTAAAACTTTTTGTAGCCTATATTTTGTTTGCTTGGTTTTATAGAATCTATTTGCATCTTAGGAGTATTTGCGCGTTGTGCGTTTTTCTTTAAGCTTTAAAAATTTTCCTCTTCTTCCTTCTTCTTTTCTTTTTAAATTATAAGACAGGCACGTGTGTATACACACACACAACTCACACCACACCACAACAAACAACCACACACACAAAACACACCCCAACACACACACACACCACACCCCCAAAAAACACACACCCCCACACAAAAATTACCCGTAATATATATAATATTTTACAAAAACCCCACGGCGCGCGCGCGCAGGGCACGCACGCACGCACGCACGCACGCTGCACGGCCCAAACGCACGCACGCACGCACGCACACGCACACTTTTCATTTTCACTTTCACACACGCACGCACGCACGCACCCCCACGCACGCACGCAAACACAAAACACACACACACTCACACCCCACACACACCCCACGCACACCCCACAACCAGAAAACACCACACACACACCCCACCACACACACACACACACACACACCACACACACACACAACACACCACACACCCCAACACACACACCAACACACACACACACCACACATAACTTTTTAAACACTTTTCCCCCCACACACATCACCCCAACCCAAAAACCCCAAAACCCCAACCCCACACACACAGCATCACGCACGCACCCCCCTCCCCCCACACACATTGTAATCACACACATTTGTATGTGTGTGTGTGTTGTGTGTGTGTGTGTGTGTGTCTGTGTCGTTGTGTGTGTGTGTGTGTGTGTACGTTTGGGTGTTGTTGTAGTTATACGGACTTGTCGTTTTTACTGACTGTTATGAATTTGTTGTGAATTGATTTATAGAGTGTAACGCTATATAACAGGGATTGTTGTTACCATTGTTGCTGTTCTTGGGGTTATCTGTTACGAATGACTGAGGCAGACTTTGGCGCGGTCCCTGTGGGGGCGAGTCGTTGCCTGTAGCTGCCAACTGCGCACGAGTGATATGCCTGTACTATAATCATATGCGTACCAACCTGACCCGCACCTTCTATTCACGGGTGTGCCCTTTTCCAGACACGCGGAGACCCAGCCGTCGCTCTCTCGGTGCTTCTTTTTTGAGAAATCAAAGGTTGAGCGGCCGCTGTCCTGTTGATCCAATGGAGCGCGAACTTGAAACACACACACACACTCACACACACACTCCACACACACACACACACACACACACACACACACACACACACACACACACACACACACAAACACACACCACTCACACCCCCCACCCACACACACACCCCCACACACACCACACACACACTCACACACATACCCCAAAAAACACACCCACACACACACACACACACATACACCCACACCCACACACACACACACACACACACACACACACAAACACATGTGCGTGCTCTCTCTGTCTCTAGCTCTATCTCTCTGTGCCTGTCTCTGTGTGTCTGCCTGTCTGTCTGTCTCTGTCTCTCTGTTTCTCTGTCTCTCTGTCTGTCTCTGTGTCTCATGCATTCAAAAATAGTGCAGGTTCATGTTTCTCCACGTGTTGAATCGCAGCACATGCCGGTGTCGCTCACTCTAAACACGGCACGCCAACACGGAGCACGTGCAACTGCTGACCAAGCCACTGTAGTCACAAAACTCGTCTGGCAAGACAACCTGGCACGAACTTTTCCCAAAAAAATGTCAGGTCCCCAAATGCGTTTACAAATACTTGGGAGAGGCGACCCGAACAGATTGAAGTAATCCGAAAAAAAGGCGCTTGACATATTTGTTTTCTCTTTTTCGAACGCTGCGGGGCCAATGAAGAAAACGTTTTTCAATCGCAAGGGGAAAAAGCAAGGGGCTGCATGGTTTGATAGTGAATGTAGGCAGTGTAAACAAAGTGTGAAACGATTGTTGAGACGATGGAAAGGCACCAAGGGTGGTAGCGATAGGGTTACTTATGTAACAGAGCGGACAAAACACCATAGTTTGCTCCAAAAGAAAAAAAGGGAATACGGAAAAAAAAAAAAGTGTGAAGGCTTGACGAAAAATCTTCGGGACCAGCAGTCGTTCTGGAAAGCAGTCAAGAGTATAAACAGGGGGGCGGGCAGAGGCAACGATATTTCCGTAGAGGAGTGGTTAGCACACTTTAAGTCTGTTTTTGGTACAAGCTCGTGTGAGGATAATCTTTCTGAAAACACAAGTGAGGATGATAATGATGATATACATGCCTCTGAGTATGACGCAGAACTGAACCAGGATATTAGGGAAGACCAGGTACGGGCAGCGATAAAAAAAACTTTAAGAATGGCGAGTCACCAGGTCCAGATTGTGTGTTGGGCGAGCTCTTGAAAAACTCAGCATAACTCAGCATAACTCCACAAGCATTATGAGTATTGGATGTGACATAAAACACCGGGGACATGAACTAAATGGAGCTACATAGGGCTATATCAGGGCTAACGTTGCAGACATAATGAGTTATTTG
>JABMCL010001967.1:20000-27500 GCA_018857735.1 Alviniconcha marisindica
GTAGGGGAGGGAGAAAGAGAGAGTGGGAGGGAATGGAGAGAGAGAGGGATGGAGGGAGGAGAGGGAAAGGACAGAGGGAGAGTGTGTGTGTGCGTGTTGGTACTTGTTTGTGTTGTGTTGTGTGTGTGTGTGTGTGTGTGTGTGTGTGTGTGTGTGTGTGTGTGTGTGTGTGTTTGAATGTGTGTGTCTTTATGTGTGTACGTATGTGTATGCTTGTGTGTATGTGTTGTGTGTGTGTGTGTGTATGTGGTGGTGTGTGTGTGTGTGTGTGTGTGTGTGTGTGTGTGTGTGTGTGTGTGTGTGTGTGTGTGTGTGGTGAGGGTATCATAAAAAGCAGGATGAGCGAATCGTTTTCATGTACAATTTTAGACATACACCAGAAGCACGCGCATCCTGTCATCCCTTCAGCTTCCTTCCGTTCGGCATGGGCCCCAGAAACTGTATAGGCATGCGCATGTCTCAGATGGAGGTCAAGATGGCGATGGCCGCCATTGTGCAAAAGTTCTCTCCCGTTTTGTGCGAGAAGTCCGTCGTGAGTACAGCGGCCCTGTTATTTTAAAACATTTTTTTCAGTTGTTTCTGACCATTTCTTTTTCTTTCTTTTTTAAATAAAGAAAAGGAGAGAGAGAAAAGAAAAGAGAGAAAAAAGTTCATTGATCTGGTATCGATAAACTAGATGGAATGGTCGACCGTACCAGCATGTCGTAGACTTATATGCTTTTTTAATCCTTTTTTATTTTACTTTTAAATTTTATTTTTAACAAGTGCAATATGTAAGGGAATAACACTTGGAAAATAGTTTGATGTTTGTGCATGTATGTTTCCTTTTATGTTTGTGTAGCGATTGATTTTGTGGATTTGACTTCAGGATGAGGAAGTTTGAACTGTTCATTTGCATATGACGGAGTTTGTTGTTCTGAGGTGACCCTGTGTGGTTGACATGACGTTAAAATCCAGTTACCAGCTAACGATCAAGTTTCTGTCTCAGAGAGAGAGAGAGACAGAGACACAGACAGTCAGTGAGAGAGACAGAGACACACAGAGAGGTCAGCTACTATCTTTCTTTTTCAGTTTCCGGCGAAAATCTCCACCCACATTCGGCTTGGACCAGTGGACAACATGTGGATCAAGTTCGAACCGCGTCAACACTGACGTCACTGTTCATGACGTCACAGTTCGGTCCTTCTTTCAGGCCTACCTGGGCGAGCCTCGCTTTCATCTTTGCCTGCCAAAGTTCAAAAATAGCCTTTCACATGTCTGGCATCACGTCACATTGGTTGTTATAAGACAGGTATAATTTCATTTGTAATGGGGTTTTTCTTCTTTTTTTTCTTCTTTTTTTACATCCACTTCGGTGAATATTCATAAACGCGCTATAAAAAGCTAGTCGCTTATGTAGAATCACATGCAAGCGCAATGAGTTTGCTTAAGAGCGGAGAAAAGCGCTCAACAACATCATCATCATCATCTTTTTACTGCCGTTTGCATGGGTTTGTACTGTATCCTGATTAGAACGCACACTACTTAATAATAATAATAATAATAATGGATACTTAGAGCGCCTAACCCGCACAGGCCCTAAGCGCTTACACGTTCTTTACAAATACATATTGTCAAAATTCAACGCATACACACACACACACACACACACACCACACACACACACACACACACACACACAACACACACACACACCACACACACACACACACACACACACACACACACACCACACACACACACACACACACACACACACACACACCACACACACACACACACACATACACACACACACACCACACACACACACACACACATACACACACACACACCACACACACACACACACACACACACAAACAAACAAACAAACACAGAGTCGTGTATCAGGGCAATTGGACTGAAGAAAAGGCTTTTAAGAAGAGAAAGGTTTTCACGGAAGATTTGAAAGAACTGACAGGTAGACTGACGGACATACCTTTGTATGACTATGCAAACAGGTACAGCCGTTTTCTCCGAGCTTATTCAGTGGGCGTGGCGTATACTGTCTCAGGTTACATTTCGTTGCTTTTGCTAAGGGAAGGTTAAGGATAACTCGTAGCTAGTCTGTTATGTTATTAAGCTTTTTGCAAGTGGATAGAAACGTATATGTATAATGACGGAGTCACTCGAGTGACGGAGTGACTCGTAAAATAGTCTGGCAGTCGAGCTAAACTATGTAAAATAGTCTGGCAGTCGAGCTAGACTATGTAAAATAGTCTGCCAGTCGAGCTAGACTATGTAAAATAGTCTGCCAGTCGAGCTAGACTGTAAAATAGTCTGCCAGTCGAGCTAGACTGTAAAATAGTCTGCCAGTCGAGCTAGACTGTGTAAAATAGTCTGGCAGTCGAGCTAGACTACCAGTGGATAGAAAGGTACATGGATACTGACGGAGTGACTTGTAAAATAGTCTGGCAGTCGAACTAGACTACCAGTGGATACAAACGTACATGGATAATGACGGATGTTACTTGTAAAATAGTCTGCCAGTCGAGCTAGACTTTGTAAAATAGTCTGCCAGTCGAGCTAGACTATGTAAAATAGTCTGCCAGTCGAGCTAGACTGTAAAATAGTCTGCCAGTCGAGCTAGACTGTAAAATAGTCTGCCAGTCGAGCTAGACTGTGTAAAATAGTCTGGCAGTATGTGTGTGTGTGTGTGTGTGTGTGTGTGTGTGTGTGTGTGTGTGTGTGTGTGTGTGTGTGTGTGTGTGTGTGCGTGTGTGTATATGTGTGTGTGTGTGTGTGTGTGTACGCGCTGGCGGCGCAACCTCACCTAGCATAGTTGAACAGAACGAACAAAAGATCACTTTTTCTGTTAACGACTCCCGTTATTAATTCACGGTTGTTCATTGTTACAGGACACCTTTTCACATCGCTCTCCTGGTCTGTATGCCCAACCCGACAGCTTGCGTTATACATGTATCATCGAGTCAGAAACTTGATACGGCGATCGAACAGCGCGAGCAGGAAAACCAGAGACGAAGCGAGCTGGAACCAGAATCAAAACGCTGAACGTGTCGTATTTCCAATCGTTTTATGCCAAATATCGATTTGTGAAGGCAGGTCGGCTTCATTTTCCTGTCAGTTTTTCTTTCTCTTCTTCTTTTAAATAGAAAGGAGAGCCGAAGCGGGCAATCGAACCGATGTCGTCCGCTAACAGCCTAACGCCTCACCGTTAACAGCTTAACGCCTCACCGTTAACAGCCTAACGCCTCACCGCTAACAGCCTAACGCCTCACCGTTAACAGCCTAACGCCTCACCGCTAGTCCAAACCGGCTTGGGTAAGTCCACGTTGTAGGCTATATAAACCAAAAGACGTCTTAATTTTTTTTTTAAATCATTAATTGCTTCCGTCTTCTCGGATACTAGTCACAAGACTTTATCAGACGTTTTACTGCCTTATCTGCTGGTTGTATGCTTATACATGTATACCTAGGGTGATGTATGCACTGTGTGCATCTGGCGCTGTGAACATTCTATGCTTTTGTGTAGAAGTTCTTATGCTCCATGTATAAATCTTCAAGTATAAAATTTCACACCTCGCCCGTAAGTCTGCCACAGAGGGGTGACGGCATTATAAATTCCTGAGCGCCTGTCCTGCAACTGTAAAGCTCTCACCTTTCTGTGGCAGACTTACGGGCGAGGTGTTCAGAACTCTGCATGTTCTCCCTTGGCAGATTGCGGGCTAGGTGCTCAGGAATCTCTACGTATGTGGCTTTGCATGAAGTGACATGGTGCAGGGTTGTATGGATAATGGTGTACACAGGACTTGCGCCGAGACGGCTGCAGTTTCATGTGGCACCAGCCATGCCAGCGTTGTAAGTACACCACTTCGGTGGATATTCCAACAACAACAAAAGAAAAAAGAAGAAGAAAAAAACCGAGCTATAAAGCTAGTCACTCGTGTAGAACCACATGCCCCGTCCTAATAAGCCGTACGGTTTCTGTGGACGTTAAGCACCATGTTTACTTAGAACCACATGCGAGCGCAGTGAGTCTGCTCAAGAGAGCGGAGAATAGCGCTATATAAGCGATCATCAATCAATCAATCTATCACAATTCTGTGGCAGAGTTTCGTTCCAGGTGTTCAGGAATCTACATGTTCTCACCTCTCTGTGGTAGAGTTTTTTGTTCCAAGTATTCAGGGATCAGCATGTTCTCACCTCGGTTTGGCAATTATTACTTGTTTGAACACAGACTTTGCCAGTATATCTTGTATATTATATGAATAAAGAAAGAAAAAATCACCAGACTTTGGTGCACGTGTACTTGTTGATTAGGTCTGCTGTACTTTGTGAATTGTGATCTTGTCTGTTTGTATTTGATGCATTTTATGGAGAGAATGTACCCCACCTTCGATTTCATTGCAGACAATACATAATCGTTGCTCTCTATGGATATTTAGGCATCTCAATGTGGGTGTAGTTAAAATTAGAAATGTGTACGACGCGCAGAGCTTTATTTGACACCAAAAGGTGGGCTGCGGAATGGGACAATGGAACAGGAAAACCAAACATTACCTGGAACACTGTTTTATTTCCTCAAACAATCTTAACCTTATACAGTACATGAAGTAATATGTGAAAAGATAATATGTTGGATGGTTTGGTAGTTATACATCATAAAACTTGATCAAATGGCAAGTTGTGGATGCGACAAAGGACAGTAATTTTCATATTCAAGAGTTAAAAAAAAAGTCTTTAATTAAATGATGATGATTTTATGGAAAGCCAAGAAAAAGCTTGGATTTACTCAAACTTTAATCAAACATCAAGTGAAAATTTACCAGTGTTTCATGTCTCACGTAACATCCAGAACTAGGCCATTGATTTTTTTTCTTGGATCACAGAAACAGGCAAATGATCAAAGAAAAAACAGTTCTTTATTTTTCACACCAGGCTTTTTTCACAGTCATTTGCAAATTAAAGCTTTTCAAATCTCAGCATAACTCCATGGTTCAGGAGCTGTGTGAGAGTCGAGGTGGCCGTCCTGGGCTGTCCGTCCTAACGAGCCTTCTGGTTTCCGTGGACGTAAAAAATTATTGCACCGTGCTTCGGCATTGGTCACAACTTGTCCCTAATATGTCAACTGACATCTGAGGACATTAAGCATCACTTCATCAGCATAACTCCACAAGCATTATGAGTATTGGATGTGACATAAAACACCGGGGACATGAACTAAATGGAGCTAAGTCTTAAAGTTTTTTTTGTTGATTGTCACATAATCATACTATTCAAGAGTGAGAATTATTTAATAGCATGCCATCTGCATTTTAAGCTTGGTGTCATTTTTTATAATATCAGCATCTGCAATGCAGGGCAAGTTCAGTTCTGGATGTGACAGTTTGACCAGGGACATTGACGTTCTAGAAAGATGGACATAATTATTCCAAACAGCCATGACACGGCACAGATCTAGTTGTAAATCAGTAAATTCAGTACTGTATCAAAAGTACACATGGTGTATCCAATAAATTACATCAATAGTCTGAACAACAAAAAATTATGTTTTTATTTTTTTTATGACAGAGCATCTTTTTTAAGTGACAAAAAAGAAAAAGACAATAACAACAATAACAACAACACAGACAGAGAGAGAAGACTTTACAACAGGTTAAATTCTTTTACACAAGGTCAATGAACAGCATGTAATTTGTCAGTGAATGACGAATCAAACTGAGAAAAACACCTCTAATCATTAGCACATGACAATTAAACAAATCTAGGACAATAAACATACTAAAACAACATATAACATAGGCCAGGCAGTTGCAACTAGGACAGTCAAAAGAATGCGAGCAGTCCATCAAAGATTGAATCAAAATGACAAAATCATAGTAAAAAACAACAACAAGCTAAGCAATACATCTTCAACAATCAAGACAACAATCAAATCTGCAGCATCAACTCAAAGATTTCTCCTATGTTCAATCTCTCATGACGATACTCAATCATTCAGTGCTGAACTCTGACAGGGAAAGCATTATTAAAATGTTACTGACACAAGAAAAAGATTATTTTTTTTTAAAGTTGAAAAGATTTTTTTTTTAAATAAATATTTCACAGCTAAGTTATTCTAGTAATGGGCTCATGAAACTAAGCAACAGTCGGCATCATGTCCAGGAAATTTTGTGTCGCGTCCAGAACTTTCATTTTTTAATTCTTAAACAACAGGTTGCCGCTATGATAAGTTTATTTTTATTATCACTAAATCAAATTCCACCAAATAAAAATAATGCCTTTTTTAACACTTCAGTAGCAACCTCATTTTCCTCATACTCGGTGGCATGCACATTTGAAGCGATCGTGATTTTTTTTAAATTTCTGATCCACTTAAAGTTACAAACAACAAGACACGATCGTTTCGTGCTCAGAATAAATAAGAGTCACACATACTAGGCTTGAAAGATAAAAACTAAAGTGGAGAAATACAGTAAACGCTATTTATAGTTTCGATCGGTACAGAGTGCTGGACGTGACATAAAAACAACAACAACACATGTTCAGAAATATTTTCTCTTACCATCACGAAATGCCTCCATTTTGGGAAGGGAGGCAGCCACAAGTTTCTCATGCGAGTTGTCCCTGTATAGTGGCCTGATTTGCAGTTTGAGCAAGTTTTTGTCTGTTTTGTGCAATCGATGTGTGTAATTCACTTTCTGGACATGAAAAAGTCCGATTCGATTGAAATTGCCGAATCTCAGCAACCAAATCCGATTTCTTACACATAATAGTCTGAAAATTTTGCTCAGAGAATGAAAATTACGATCAGTGGAGAAACTGCACATCGGTCTTTGTTTTATTGTTGTCACTGAAGCTGCAATGCTCAACTGACTAAGGACATGAAGTGTCACCATCGGAACCAGTATTTTCAATTTGAAATTATTCATCGGATGCTAATGCAAGTTGTTGGAAATAAAAGACTTACATTAAAAGAAACAAACTTAACATAGATTCTTTTTTTTATTCAGGCAATAATGTAGTAGTTCAGTGAATGTTGATACCCTTGATTTGTCCCATTTTTTAATTATTTTTTTTGGTTGATTTATTTCTTCCCTTTTCACCCTTGTCTTTTCATCATAATTCCTAAATGGAGCTGGGTATTCTGTCTTGTTCTGTTAGTGATATCTCTTCAAACACTTCTAAATTGCAGGGTACAAACCTGTTAACCCTATTTTTTCCAACAATAACATTTCAGGCAAAATTTAAAAAAAAAAGAGTAAATCATCGACGACCTTTTGGCAGTCTCATGTGTCGATTTTTGACTGGGAGTACCTGAGGGAGCTAACTCTTTGACTGTAAATAAGCAAGCAAAAAGACAGAGTTCTTTCCCTTATACCGAATGCTAGAGATTCGTGTTTCACAAATGTCTTTTTAGTAGTAGTAGTAGTTGTAGTAGTAGCACAATTATTATTATCATCATTGTAATTTGTTGTTGTTGCCATTATGATGATG
>JABMCL010001967.1:35000-37500 GCA_018857735.1 Alviniconcha marisindica
GTGCATGGGGTTGTTATGGAAGTAGACTGGGTATGGTGAAGACGGGTGCATGGGGTTGTTATGGAAGTAGACTGGGTATGGTGAAGACGGGTGCATGGGGTTATGGAAATAACTGGGTATGGTGAAGACGGGTGCATGGGGTTGTTATGGAAGTAGACTGGGTATGGTGAAGACGGGTGCATGGGGTTGTTAGGGAAAATAGACTGGGTATGGTGAAGACGGGTGCATGGGGTTGTTAGGGGAAGTAGACGGGGAATGGTAAAATGGGTCTATAGTGTTGTTATGGAAGTAGACTGGGTATGGTGAAGACGTGTGCATGGGGTTGTTATGGAAGTAGACTGGGTATGGGGGAAGAGGGTTTGCATGGGGTTGTTATGGAAGAAGACTGGGTAGGGTAAAGGGCCGGGTGAAATGGGGTTGTTATGGAAGAGACGGGGTATGGTGAAGACGGGTGCATGGGGTTAGGGAAAAATAGACGGGTATGGTAAAAAGACGGGTGCTTTGGGGTTTTTATGGAAGTAGACTGGGTTGGTGAAGAGGGGTCCCATAGTGGTTATGGAAGTAGACTGGGTATGGTGAAGCGTGGCATGGGGTTGTTAGGAAGTAGATGGGTATGGTGAAGACGGGTGCATGGGGTTTTTTATGGAAGTAGACGGGGTATGGTGAAGACGGGTGCATGGGGTTGTTATGGAAGTAGACTGGGTATGGTGAAGACGGGTGCATGGGGTTGTTATGGAAGTAGACTGGCAATGGTGAAGACGGGTGCATGGGGTTGTTATGGGAGTTGGGCACACGCTACCCAAGCCAGCTAGATTATTGTTATTATTTATTTAACTGGAATTTTGTTAGCGCCCTACCTATCAAATTAAACAGCCCAAGGCGCGTACAAAACAAAGACTAGTGACAGCATATTCAGAGAGTGTGTGTAGCTACAACATAAAATTTAAAAAATTATACATTCACTCACTTCACACACACACACACGCACACACGCACAACGTACGCACGCAAACAGGCACGCATCGATACAGGCAGGTCAACAGGAAATGGGGATGAGGTCCCCGGTGGGGGTACGACTGGCAGCGGAAACAGAAGAAATTTAGGAGCTTGGTTCATGGGCTGAGAGGAATAGTGTGGTTTTGAGTTGAGTTTTGAATTGGGATTTTGTTGCAGCATAGCGTACAGAGTTTGGGAGTTTATTCCATGTGACATGGCCCAGATGGGAAATATTTAATCGCATTCATGTGATTCTAAATGAGTGACTATATTTTTATAGCGCGTTATTTGATATCCACCGAAGTGGTGTACTGACAGCTCTGTTTGGTTGTTGAATGCTGGTGCCACGTGAAACTGCTGTCGTCTCGGCGCACGTTCTGTATACACCATACAGCCATGCACCAGTTTACAGTGTCACTTCATTCAATGCCGCCTAGCTAGGTAGTGTGCGTGCGTGTTTAGCTGTAACCTGCCGCCTGCACCTTTGACAGAATGACCGGAATCTTGGGCTTGGGAAAAAACAACATGAAAAAGAAGAGAAAAAAAGAAGTAGACGACAGAACCACAGGCAAAGGAATAAAGACAAGCATGCACACCCACCTTCAGCTCGAGCTCGCGGAAGGTGCCAGTTTTCAGAACGCAGTCCTTCGTGACGGACTCGAAATCTGACGACGAGTCAAAGACATCATCCTGGAGGATTGTGTTTCCCGTGGAACTCTTTCCGCTTCCGGTTTTCCCCACAAGAATGATGTTGAGAGAATCTGACCAAAACACACACAATACAGTCGTTAGCTGCAGTTGTTTGTGTGTTTCACTTTAAAATAAATCTGTCAGTGACGTTGTTTGAGGGGGTTGGGTGAGTGAGGGGAGGGGGGTGTGGGGGCTGTTTAATCTGTCCCAAGCATGTATGGCACAGGCCGATTATTTGTACATTAAAATGATGAACGAGTTGGATTTTGTAATAGCAAAACGCACGCACGCACGCACGCACGCACGCACGCACGCACGCACGCACGCACACACACACACCACACACACACACACACACACACACACACACACACACACACACACACACACACACACACACACACACATGGCGCGCCAGTCAGCTCTCGTTCGCCCACACAAATACAACAATTAGTGATCGATACTCTCAACAACAACAACAACAAATTGAGTCTGTCTTCTCACCATCACCTCCCCTTTTCTTGCCTGGGTCTATGCAAGATGGGTATTAAACAACTACCGATGACATCGTTTTGAGGACGGTGGGAACGTTGGCGGGGTGAAGGGGGTCAGGGCAAGTGTATTCCATTCCGACCACGTACGCTAGAGGACGACTTGCCAATGAAAAACGTTTAACGTGTACGATCTTGTAATGGCGAAAACACCATATTTATTCGCTCTGAATGTGGTGATTGGCGAACTGTGAACAAGTGTATATACCACATTATGTAAGAACAGGATATTTCCCGAGAGAATACAATGGATGGGACTGCAC
>JABMCL010001967.1:42500-50000 GCA_018857735.1 Alviniconcha marisindica
CTCTCTCTTCTTTCACAACCACTCCCAACACACACACACACACACACACACACCAACACACACACAAACAAAACACACACACACACCACACACACACACACACATAAAACCCCCACAATTTTTTCCCCCCTGTTGGTGGTGTGTGTGTGGTGGTGTGTGTTGTGTTGTGTTGGTTGTTTTGGGGGGTGTGGTGTTGTGTTGGTGTGTGTGTGTGTTAATAATTAGAGTCTAAAGCTTACATTTGCCACGAAAAGGGAAAATCTCCGTTGTGTTTTACATGAACAATCATGAGGGTTGTTTTGTTTTGCTTTTTGTGTTGCTGTTAGTGTAGTGTTGTAGTTTTGCTCTTTTGTCAGTGTTGGGTTTTGTTCTTTGTGTCAATGTTGTGGTTTTGCTTTTGTGTGAATGTTGTGGTTTTGTTCTTTGTGTCAATGTTGTGGTTTTGCTCTTTGTGTGAATGTTGTGGTTTTGTTCTTTGTGTAATGTTGTGGTTTTGTTCTTTGTGTAATTTTGTGGTTTTGCTCTTTGTGTAATGTTGGGGTTTTTGCTCTTTGGGTTTTTTTGAATGTTGTGGTTTTTTTTTTTTGCTCTTTTTAATTTGTGGTTTCCTCTTTGTGTAATGTTGTGGTTTCCTCTTTGTGTAATTTTTGGGGTTTCCTCTTTGTGTAATGTTGTGGTTTTGTTCTGTTGTTGCTGATCGCACTGCAACGTCCCCCGTCTGAACACTCTGGGGTCATCCGGTACATGCAGCTGTACGCTGAAGACGCAGTCCAACTGGATGCGTGGTAGTCACCTCTGTTTCTAGAGGGTGGGCACTGTGCGCTGACAGATGAAGTCCTGTTGGATGCGTGGTCGTTATAACTGTTTCTAGAGGGTGGGCACTGTGCGCTGACAGATGAAGTCCTGTTGGAGCGTGGTCGTTATAACTGTTTCTAGAGGGTGGGCACTGTGCGCTGACAGATGAAGTCCTGTTGGATGCGTGGTCGTTATAACTGTTTCTAGAGGGTGGGCACTGTGCGCTGACAGATGAAGTCCTGTTGGATGCGTGGTCGTTATAACTGTTTCTAGAGGGTGGGCACTGTGCGCTGACAGATGAAGTCCTGTTGGATGCGTGGTCGTTATAACTGTTTCTAGAGGGTGGGCACTGTGCGCTGACAGATGAAGTCCTGTTGGATGCGTGGTCGTTATAACTGTTTCTAGAGGGTGGGCACTGTGCGCGACAGATGAAGTCCTGTTGGATGCGTGGTCGTTATAACTTTTTTAGAGGGTGGCACTGTCGCTGACAGATGAAGTCCTTTGGATGCGGGTCTTATAACTGTTTCTAGAGGGTGGGCACTGTGCGCTGACAGATGAAGTCCAACTGGATGCGTGGTCGTTATAACTGTTTCTAGGGGGTGCGCACTGTACGCTGACAGATGAAGTCCTGTTGGATGCGTGGTCGTTATAATGTTTCTAGAGGGGGGGCACTGTCGCTGACAGATGAAGTCCAATGGTGCGTGGTCGTTATAACTGTTTCTAGAGGGTGGACACTTACCCTGACAGATGAATCCAGTTGGATGCGTGGTCGTCATAACTGTTTCTAGAGGTGCACCTTTTATGCGCGGAACGTATCGTAGATCGTACAGTCGGCCCCCCAAAAAATATGCAGCGCATGACATCATCTTTGTGTCCTTGGTGTGTTTGCTGGTGTCAGTGTTTTGTAAAACAGCCCAAGCCTTGGTGTTTTGCTGGTGTCAGTGTTTTGGTTTTTCAATCAAGGGGGGTTTTTTTTAGGTTTTTAAAAGGGGGCCTTATATTTTTCAGGTATTATTGTTGTCATTGTTGTGTTGTTGTTATCTGATACGGAGGACTGAGGCAGGCTTTGGCGTGGTGCCTGTGGCGACGAGTCGTTGCCTGTAGCTGCCAACTGCACACGACTGTTACGTCGCGTGTACAGTATGCCTGCCTACCTGACCTTCACCTTCTATTCAGGGGGGGGCGTTTTCCAGAAACCCGGACAATCAGCGAACGTTACCTCGCTGCTGCGTTTTTGAGAAAAGGAAGGTTGTGTGGCTGTTAATATACCCAGCTCAAACTTGAAGCGACGCCAACGTGTCGGGGGTTGACAGGTCATTATCGGCTCTCCGAAAGTGTATTGACTTGGGCTATGAAACGTATTTGTACACTCAAACCACACACACCACACACCAACACACACCCACACACACACACACACACACACACACACACAAACCCCACAAAACCACACACACACACACACACCACAACAACACAACACACGCACTAAACCACACACACCCACACACACACAACACACACAACACACCACACACACAACCCCACACACACACACCACACACAACCACAAACAGGCGCGACGCGCACTTAACATTTTAACCCCACAAAAACACACACACACGCACAACACACCACACCCCAGACGCGCCGCCCACACACCACCACACACACACACACACACACCAAAAACACCCACCACCACACAACACACAACACACACACACACACCACTAAACACCACTCACACATCGCTCACACACTCATTCTCACCCTACACTCATTTTCACACCATCACTCACTCACACCCACACACGCACACACAGTAACACTCACAACACCCCTCAACACACACACATACACACACACACACAACACACACACACACACACCAACACACACACACACACACACACACACACACACACACACCACCAAAACAGGGCCACCCATTAAGTTCACACACACTAAACACACACAACGCACAAAGACACGCACACCCCACGCCGCGCGCCGCCGCACACAACAAAACACACACACAACCACACACACACACACATACACACACACGCCCCAACACTCTAAACCTCACTCACACACTCGCTACACACTCATTCTCACCCATACACTCATTCGCCCCTCATCACTCACACACACAAAACCACCCAACAGTAACATCAATTTAGACACTCATTTTAAACACTCAGAAACATACACATAAAATCACACAAAACCCAGCCCCCCCCCCCCCCCCCCCCCCCCCCCACCTCGCACGCGCGCGTAAGCATCTCTGTTTTATCAGACAAGTAGAAGAGCGTCAGTGACCATGGTGACAGTATTGTAGAGATCCAGATGACACCCAGCCCCCTTCATCCCCTGATGTGTGTGTGTGTGTGTGTGTGTGTGTGTGTGTGTGTGTGTGTGTGTGTGTGTGTGTGTGTGTGTGTGTGTGTGTGTGTGTGTCTGTGTGTTGTGTGTGTGTTGGTTGTGTGTGTGTGTTTTGATCTAGCATCATGTAAGCAAACAAACCTGTTCTTCACAAACGGAGCAGGGGTCGAGTCTTCACTTTTTCAGCCACTCGGCTCACAGCAGTTCTGTTCTGTTAGTCCGTGAGCCTTTCGTAAAGAGTAACCGAACTGAGCAACACAAACCACATCAACCGAAGGTCCAGGAGCAAAAGGGTCAATTTAAACACAAAACACACACACAACAACACACACACAACACACACACACACACACCACACACACAACACACACACACACACACACACACACACACACCCAAACACACACGCACACACAACACACACACTAAAAAAAGTTCGTCCTTTCCCTCATGTCGGGCCGGTTTTTGGTTGTAGGACCAAAGGTTTTTCTATAAGTGTGTAGTGTGTGGTGGTGCGTGCGGCGTGCTGTGTGGTGTGTGTGTGTGTGTGTGTTTTTTTTTGTTTGTGGTGTGTGGTGTGGGGTGTTTTTGTGTGTGTGTTTTTTTTGGGTGGACGGGTTTTCGGACAACCCACCAACCCTAGTTGAACGAACGCATTTTGTTATTTGTGTTAAAAAAAAAAATCCAAGGTTTTAAATATGCAAAATTACCATCGAATGATTGACAAAGAGTCACTAGTTTTAGATTAAATTTTAAATAAAAAATGAAAAAAAGAAACAAAACTTTTTTATGTTGGTTTCCAGTCGATTTTATTTTCGTAGGTGGGCCCAGTGCGTCTCGGGTTCTCCATCAGTCACCTGACTTTCTCGGAAGTGACCGCTCACTGGGGGGGAGTTCAGTGCGGTTGCCATCTTAGATTGTTTATTTAATGTGTATGCGTGTGGGCGACAAAAAAGCTTTCAAACCCTGCCCGGGTAGTGTTTTCAGCAAACTGTAACAACTCACAAGCAACCCGAAGCATAACTATGCAGAGTTCCACGGAATCGACCCGCTGTGAGGCGAAAATGGGGCAAATTTGTACAATTTTAAACGAGCTGACTTTGATGCTGCCCCAGTCACGCCCATTTGTGTAGCGACACCTTCGCGAGTGCGATTTCGTAAACTTTTTGGCGCAATACCCAAAAGGGGGTTTTCTTCAAAGCGGAATTGTAGGCTGTCCACAGGTAACCGACTTGGAAACAAACCAGTTCGAATCTCGGGATAAGTGACGAGCAGCCCAAACGCACAGATGATACCCAAAAATGAGAGATACATGATACCCTGAAACAAGCGCTAAAAAGGCAAAAACAAAAATCTTAACACGAATGCCTACGGCAGAAAAAAGGGCCCCTGAAAGGGGAAAAACTGTACACAAAAGCCTGTGAAAGAAAGAAAGACCACAAATGTCTTTGGGGAAAAAAAAAAAGAAAGACCAAACCCCAAAGCGGGCAAACGAAAAATGGCTGCCCTAATCAGGCAAGCAAACAGCTGACACCAAAGAAAGAAACAAAACAGCGAAACCCCCTCAAAACCCCAAACGGTTACCTACCTGGAAGTAAGATGGGGGGAAAAAAAAAAAAAAAAAAAAAAAAAAAAAAAAACACACACACACAAAAACACAACCAAATAAACAGTCTAATAGCTATTGTCTGAACAAAGGAGGGACGACTACAGCATAAGGCACAGAGCAAAAATAACTGCCAACGAAAACAGATGGAAAGCCAAAAAAACCCCCAAAAAACTCTGAAATAACCCCTCATTAACCCGGTTCCATCTAGAAAAAAAGGCTGGGCGATAAAGCAAAACGCTAACAGGGTACCGATGACAAAGCACGGGATGTAAAAAAGCAGACGAAAGAGAAATACAAAATGGCTGCCTAATCAGGCAAGCTAACAAGCGGGTACGAAATGGCCAATAAACCAAAGATAAAAAAAGAAAGAACGCTGGTGAAAAAGAAAAGGGAAAAAAAAAGAGAGAGAAAACAACAACACTTTCTGAAAAGAAAGAGGAGGAAGTAATGTCAGCGAGCAACGGGACAAGGGTGGATACACGTAATCCGTGTAAAAGATACAACCCACTTAGCAGTGACAACAACACGGCAGGACAACAGACGCTCACGAACTACCCCACACAAAGAAAGAATGAGAGGTCTCGTAAAACATCGAGACTACCCCCTCACTCGTACATAGTAAATGAACGATATAACTCGAGAAACAAAAAGGGCAAGCCAAGAGAAAAAGACAGTTGAATGGCAAGAACTGGTAACAGCCCAAACCCAAACCCTAACCCAGGGAGCCCACGAAATCGCTAGACTATTGAATTAGAAATGATGAAACAAACAGGGATTAATTGGGGAAAATAAAATAACATAATTAATAATAATAAAATATCTTATAAAGAGCTAATTCTTTAACCAGAGTTAAAACTCACTGCGCTGTACAAAAAACATCTTATCACAAAAAACTACATTAGCATACATTCAGCAAAACAAAACCTTAATTATTATAGCTTAAAATTCCCATTATCGCCTATCGAACAACACACACACACACACACACACACACACACACACACACACACACACACACACACACCACACCACACACACACACACACACACACACCACAATGCATGCGCCCACACCAGTCTCCGCTCGTCCACTCATATAGCAATTAACAAAATACAGCCTGGTGACATGATCTCAAACAACAACACCAATTTGAATCTTGTCTTTCACCCCCCCCCCCCCCCTCTCTCCAATCCCTTCTCTTACCTAGATCTATCATGCTCTCTCCCTCTCCCCCTCCCCCCCCCCCCCCCCCCCCCCCCCCCCCCCCCCCCCCCCCCACCCGCCTGTCCCTCCCCCCTCTCCCTATCCATATGCATCCATCCACATTCAACTGCCACACACAGACACAGATTTCTTCAGATTCTACAGGAAGGCCTGGGCAAACAAGAAGGTTTTTAGCTGCGATTTGAATTGAGACAGTATGTTGGTACATTTCTTAGAGTGACCGGCAGAGAATTCCAGAGAGATGGTGCCATGAAACTAAAAGAACGTTGTCCAAAGGCAGCCTCCCTGATGAGGTCCAGCCTGTTGTGAAAGCTAGAGTAAACAAAACGAAAAAGACTGAAACGCCACGCACCTAACAAGGCTCGAGAAAGATGAAATAACAAGGAGGAAATAAACAAAGGCCCAACTACTGACAATGGCGTCGGAGCTTCATCCTTGGAGATTCGAACTGGAATTGTGTCCAAGTCGGTTACCCTGTGGCTACTAGCCATTTTGCAGCGACTCTCCAGAGTGACGTAGTGCGCATATGTGCACATGATTTTCAGCGTCATGGCGACGCTTTCGGTACGACAGAAAATGCCTGTTTTCGTGCATTTATAACCCTCAGATCACAGTTTCACCTACATCATTGTTCTCAGTGAGCTTTAACAGAAATCATGTCAAAAATCACCCCATACCTTGGACTTGTCCTTTAATGACTAATGTTTATCACTGTATTGGCCTGTCTTATTTAAATTTTATCCATTCATTGCCAGTTTTGATCACCTTTACCAATTTTGGAAGTTCTCTGTCTTCCCAACCTGATAGCTTGGTTTAAACAAACTTTATTTCCCAACCCGACTGCTTGCGTCATACATGTATCAGCAAGTCAGAAACTTAATACGGCGATCGAACAGTGCGAGCAGGAAAAGCAAACAGAGACGAAGCGAGCTGGAACCGGAATCAAAACGCTGAACGTGTCGTATTTTGAACCGCTTTACGCCGAATGTCGATTTGTGAAGCAGGTCGGCTACATTTTCCCTTCAATTTGTCTTTCCCTTCTTTTAAACAAAAATGAGAGCCGAAACGGGGAACCGAACGGATGTCGTACGCTAACAGCCTAAAGCCTCGGGTAAGTCCACGTTGCAGGCTATATAAACTAAAAGACGTCTGCCACCTGTCGGCATAGTTCAGGAGCTGTGTGAGAGTCGAGGTGGCCGTCCTGGGCTGTCCGTCCTAAAGAGCCTTCTGGTTTCCGTGGACGTAAAGCTATACTGAACCATGCTTCGGCATTGGTTACAGCTTTGTCCATATTATGTCAACTGACATCTGAGGACATTAAGCAACACTACCTACCTACCTGCCACCTGTCGGATCCAGGCGAGATCAAAAGATCAAGAAATCTTAGAGGAGGGAGGTGGAGCTGGACCTTCAAATTTAGCCAGAGAGATCATGAGTGGGAGGTGGAGCTGGGCTTGCGCAAGTTGGACTTCTTTCGCTTCGG
>JABMCL010001967.1:55000-104406 GCA_018857735.1 Alviniconcha marisindica
CGTGCGTGCGTGCGTGTGTGTGTGTGTGTGTGTGTGTGTGTGTGTGTGTGTGTGTGTGTGTGTCGTGTGTTCGTGTGTGTGGTGTGAGTGTATGTGAGTGTATATGTGTGTGTGTGTAGGTGCGTGCCGTGGTGTGTGTTGTGTGTGTGGTGTGTGTGTGTGCTGTGTCTGTGTGTGTGTGTGATAGTAGTGGTGTGTGTGTAGGCTGGCAGGAGAGCGTCTCGTTCTGGTGTGTGGTGTGTGTGTGTGTGTGTGTGTGGTGTGTGTGTGTGTGTGTGCGTGTGTGTGTGTGGGTGTGTGTACGTTTCGGTGCTGTTGTAGGTATACAGAGACTTGTGCTTTTTATTGAATGTGATCAGTTTGTTGTCAATTTACTTATAGGGTGTGTGTGTATGACGCTATATAACATATATTGTTATTGTTGTTGCTGTTGTTGTTATCTGTTACGAATGACTGAGGCAGGCTTTGGCGTCGTCCCTGTGGGGGTGAGTCGTTGCTTGTAGCTGCCAACTGTACACGAGTGATATACATGCATGCACACTATGCCTGTCAACCTAACCAGCACCTTCTGTTCCTTGTTTTTTTGTTTTTTATTTGTTTCTTCTCTCCACAAACCCGGAGAATCAGCGAACGTTACCTCGCTGCTGCGTTTTTGAGAAATCAAAGGTTGTGTGCCAATTGTATAGACCCATCCACAGCCCAGCCCCTTTCCCACTCTTATCGCCAGGTGTCACTAGCGGCGGCCGGCAAGAGGGTTGTGGCCGGTTTTTAAAGAAGAAGGGCCTAGGCTCGATTCGCGGCTTCGGCTCTTTTCTTAAAAAGGTTGTGGTCTTATTGTGACTTTGTCCTACAATAATATTACTGAAAAACATTAGAATGGCTATCATCGCGGCCTATCTTAATGCAAGGAGTCATTCTGGTGGTGACAGTGTAGAGATAGGTATATATAAATCCTCCCTCTTCCCCCAACCTCCATACCCCCCTTCTCCTTCCTCCCCCTTCTCCACGTCCCTAATAGCCTGTGGTTCTGTGGAAGTTCAGAACCATGTTTACCAAAGGGCTTTCACTAGGAAAGCGACCGATTTACTGCGGTCACTTCAGTCCAAATAACATGTCCGTTTCTTTCCTGCCTGGCAATGAGAAGATTTCCTAAACTACAACAGGGGCATGGACAGATACTTTTCGTGGACGATATCAAAGTGTTTGAACCAAGCGAAGAAGTAGACTCGACTGTGGAAATGATAATCCGATGCTACAGATGATGCGAAAGGACGAAGCTCCGTATAGACTTTCCGGTTTGATTTGGACACTACTCAAGACAGAAAATCACCGAAAATCCGACACCACGCGCTGTCTACCTAAAACCGACTCGAGGGTAGACTGACACCCTAAAACCAAAACAAGCGCTAAACAGACGGAGAAAGAAACTGAACGAAATGCCTGCGGCAAAAAGAAAAAAAAGAAAAAAGAAAAAAAAGGCCAAGAAAGAAGCTGAACACAAAAGCCTGTGGCAAAATTTAAAAGAAAGAAAATCAACACAAATGCGAGAGTTAAATGAAAAAAGTCTGCCCTAATCAGGCAAGCAAACAACTGAAACAAATGATCAGATGGAAAGGATGGTAAAAATGACGAAGAAAGATCAAGGAGAAAGAGGGATGTAGGTAATAATGTGATGAGATTATTTTCTTGATTGTACATTGCTGCTTTTCATACGGTCCATGTGCATAATTTTTCTTGTGTATTGTTAGTTGTCATATACATGTTTTTAATTTTATATATTTTAACACATTATCTTTGATATTTTTCTCAATTAACGTTAAAATGTCGGAAAATGTTGCAAAGCGCAGTGAGTAGGAGCAGAGAATAGCGCTATTATTGGCCTAAAAGTGATCTTTTAGTATTTTATTATTATTCTCTCACGGTCGACCAACTAAAACGGACTGAAATGCCGTGAATATGACAAGGCTATGCAAAGAAAGAAAGGAGATTGACTGAAGAAGAAGAAAAAGAAGAAAGGAAACAAAAAGACGTGGAAAAACAAAATCCCAACTGTTGGCAATGGTGTCAGAGCTTTAGCCTTAGAGATTCAAACTGGAAATTGTTCTAAGTTGATTACCCTGTAGGCGCCATTACAACCATTTTGTTTTGTTAGGGTGATTGAACCAAAAACGACAAAACCGCACTGAGTCAGTGTGTGCCGAGCCGTTGTTTGTACCAGCGTGTGAGACAAAAATATGCGCTAAAAATAGCCAAAACATTTCACGTCTGTGATGAGTGGAGATTCAGCGACCACGTGGGGGCTGTGTTGGAGGGGTCCATCAATCTCGCTTGAAGCGGCGCCCCCGTTGTTCAATGAAATCACTGACACAAAAATAGTTCTGTGACGATATGTGATGAGAAATCTTTATGAATATTAGTAAGACCCCATTTTTACCATACACCACACCCACACACCCAAAACCACACACAACACACACACACCACACACACACACACACACACACACACACACACACAGACCACTCATTCACGAGCGCTCACGCGCGAGTAATTATCTACACTTATCAGACAACTAGAAGACGTCTATGCCAGGGACCTTGTGGTAGTATGATACCCAAAAGACCCTTCCCGCCCCCAGTCCAACCCCCCCTTCCCCCCCGGCCCTCCCCCCGCCTCCGGCTACCCTTCCCCATTTCCGCCATGACCTGTCATGTTTTTCATGCCGTTCCATACTTCACTATCCCCAAGTCTTTCTGCGCCCGATTTCAGCTGTGTAATTAAGCTTCGTATAGTCAGTATCTCGTTTTGGTCCCGTGGTGTGTGTGTTGTGTGTGGGGTGGGGTTGGGGGGTGGGTGTGTGGGGTTTGGGGTGTTGTTTTGTCTGGGTGTGTGTAGTATTGTATTTTGTAGGTGTGCGCGTGTGCTTCGTGCCTACGTGCGGCGTGGTGCTGCGTGCGTCGTCGTGCGTGCGTGCTTCGTCTCTGGTCGTGCGTGCGTGGTGCGTGCGTGGTGGGTTTTGTGTGTGTGTGTGTGTGTGGTGGTGTGTTTTTTTGTGTTGTGTCTGTGATTTTGTGTGGTGTGTGTGTGTGTGGTGTGTTGTGTGTGTGTGTTGGTGAGTGTGTGTGTCTTGGTGGTCTTTTATGGCTTTGAAAAATCTCTACGGACAATATTTGCATTCATAAATATTTTTATTTTTATGTGAGTGTATGTATGGTGTATGCGTGCGTATGTGTTTTCCCCCACAGTGGTGTTTGTGTGTGTTTTGTGTGTTTGTGTGGGGGGTGTGTGTGTGTTGTGTGTGTGGTGTGTGTGTGGTGTGTGTGTGCGTGCGTGCGTGCGCGGCGGCGGCGTGCGTGCGTGCGTGCGTGGGGTGTGTTGTGTGTGTGTGTGGTGTGCATGTATTGTGTGTGTGTGTTTGTGTGTGTGTGGGGTATGTGTGTGTGTTTTGTGTGTGGGTGTTGTGTGTGTGTGTGTGTGTGTGTGTGTTGGTGTGTTTCTTGTTTGTTGTGTGGTGTGTGTGTGGGGTGTGTGGTGTGTGTGTGTGTGTGTGTGGGGGTGTGTGTGTTTGTGTGTTTTTTGTGTTGTGTGCTTGCGTGTGTGTTGTTTTGTGTGGTTGTGTGTGTTGGGTGTGTGGTGGTGTCAGGGTGGTGTGTGTGTGTGTCTGGTTTTCATCATGTTTTTGGGGTGTGTGTGTGTGTGTTTTGTGTGTGTTTTGTTTTTTGTGTGGGTGGTGTTTGTGTGGGGTTTTTGGCGTGCGTGTTTTTGTTTGGGGTGTTTTGTGTATGTGGGGGCGCGTTGTGCGTTCATGAATTGGGGTGTGTGTGGGGTGTGTGTGTGTGTGTGTGGTTGGTGTGGGGTGTGGGGTTGTGTGTGTGGTGTGGCATGCATGTGTGTGTGTGTGTGTGTGTGTAGGGTATGAATGTCCGGGTTATTTTTTAATTTTACACTAAAGTATCTTGGCTGGGACACAGTCGGCCCAAAGGCAAGACACGGGAAATTTGGTTTTCTCTTGGGGGATATATAATTATTGTTTAAACCTCTTTTCTTCGCTTGGAGCGGGACTTTTGGGATCCCACATTCCCCCCCCAACCCCCCGGGGGGTCTTTTTCACCTTTGTTTTTCTGTAGTCTCTTTTTTTGTTTTAAATTTTTCGGTTGGTTCTTTTAATTTTTTTTAAAAAAATTTTTTAAACATTTTTTTAATTGGGTTTTAAAAACCAAAATTTTAATAAAAAGGGGTTGTGGCTTGCTCCCTTTAAAAAATGGGGTTTTTCCCTTAGCTTTTACAAACTTTAAATTTTTTTAGTTTTTCTTTTCCGGTTTTTTTAAAAATTTTTAAAAATTTCTGTAATTTTGGGAAAATTAACCGGAAGGGTGGAGGCAGATTTTAGTTTTTTTTTAAAAAAAGGGAATTAAGCTTAAAAAAGAAAATTTTTTTTTTTATGTATTTTTTGGGGGGATTTTTTGTGGAGGGTTTTAATAAAAATAAAAAAAATTTTAAAATGTGCTTTTGCTTGGGGACGTAGTTTGTTTTTCCCAGGTCAACCTTTGGTTGACAAGAGAAAAAAATCCAGTTACCCCACATTTTTTCCCCTTTATTGTTAATTATTTTTTTTGGTTATATTTTCATAGTGAGTGTTTTATCATGTCCCTGGAATTATCTAGTTTCCCTTAAAAATTTAATAGTAATAATAGGGGGGCCCTTTAAAACACCCTTTCTGAAAGGGGGCGCCGCATTTTCATAAAAAAACTAAAATTTTAAATTGGAAAATTTAAAAATTAAAAGGGGCAACAATTTTAAATAAAACAAAAATCTGGCTTTTTCCCATGGACTTTTAACCATAACAAAAAAAGACACCCCGGGACGATTGGGGAACCGTTCAAGGGGAACTAAAATTTGTTTCAACAGCTGTTAAATATTTCCCATGCACTGGAACGGCTAATATTAATGACGTTAGAGAATCTTAAAACGTTGGGTCAGAGTTTACAGCTGTTAGCATTCTCTTTCAAGTCCCAGGTTTGGCCCATTTCTATCCCGGCCTTTGGGGGCCGGTGGCTGAGGAGGAAAAATTTCCTTTTTTAGCGGGGGGAAAGGGTTTTAAAAAAGGTGCAAAAAAAGACCAAACTAATTATCTTTTATTAAAAACTAATAAATTTGGGCAAGATTTTTTTCCTTTTAAAAAGTGCAACACATTTTCAAGTTTTGTTGGCTGCGGTTTTTCCAAAAAAAAAAGGAAAAATCGGCTGTAAAAGTCTCTCTGAAGCTTGCATTTAAAGGGGACAATTTGTCACCTCAGTGTCACCTTGCCCACTAATTTTCCGTTTTTTTTGGGGCCAAAGGTTTCAAACAAGGCCCGGGTTTTTGGAACTTGCCCTTTTGTATAGGGGGCGAAGTAGGAGTGATGGAAAAAACGCATCTCTTGGCCCTTTGTTTTTTCCCCCGGAAGTGGCAAGTAACATTTTTTTCCCCTTTTCCCAAGGCTGGTTTCAAAGGAAGCTGCTTTGCATTTTTTTCCCTTGTGGATTTTTCTCACACAAGATCCCTTACTCCCGGCAAAAATTTTGGGTTACGCAATTTGCGGTTTGCTGTCTGAGTTAGAAAGCCTCGATTTCCTTTGCATTTATCTTCCAAAACAGGGAAAGTAAGTCCTTAAAACCTGGTCATGCCACCCTTTTCTCTTCTGCATTCTGAACTGGTTTTTGGGTGGTATTTTTACAGAATGGTTTGAAGTTGGAGCAACCTGTTCACACGACGCCACAAGTTTAAACCCCACATGTATTTATCATGCATTTACAGTGAAAACCCAATTTCCCAGAGGGAAAGATGAGAAAAAAGAGGGAGAAAAAGGGGCAGGGAGATGCGAAAAAGACAAGGGAAAACAATATCCCTGACTATCTTTCCCGTGGTCGTCAAACCACCCACCCACTCACCAATGGCTGGGGAAAAAAAAAACCAAAAGGGAAGAGAAAGAAAGGGGGAAATGTGCAAAGGTGAAAGAAAAAATTAGAAAAACAAGGGGAAAATTTTTCAATTTAAACGTTTGGGGGTTTTAACAAAAAGAAAAAAAAATGGACTTAATTTAAAAACCATGGTTTTTTTATTTTTTTTAAAATTATTTTTTATATTTTATATTATTAACCGTTTACTGCTCTACCATTGTCGGATTTTTGCCACCGGATGCATATCTTGTTAGTGTTTTTGTGCTTTTCGCATCTAAATGGTACTGAACACTTCGAAAGGGTTTTACATACCTTTTTATACCCCGTACAAAATTGGGGGCGGGGGGGAGTGAGAGCGTGGGGTTTAAAATAAAATGAATAAAAATCAAACTCAACCAAATGGGTTTTAATAGTTTCATTCAGCTGAGGGCCACTGATACGGCCCTATGTTGCAGTATGTAAAAGATGAAAAACCCCAACCCCATCCCATAAATGAGTTGTAGTATGCCCCGTCACTTACTGATCTTTTATCATGAACGGGGAGGTTTTTTTGTGTGGTGGTTGGTGTGTGTGTGTGTGTGTGCGCGTGCGTGGGCGTGCGTGCGGGGCGTGCGTGCGTGCGTTTCGTGCGTGGGGTGCATGTGTTTTGGTCATGTTTTATTTCCCGTTTTTTTGCAATATTATGATAGTGTTTAAAAAAGCGAAAAGGTATAAACAAAAAAAGTTCATAAAAAAACAAAAATTAACTACTATGATATTGGGGGAAAAAATGGGAAAGAGAGAGAGGGAGACAAACACACACACGCACGCACGCACGCACACACGCACGCGCTCACACACAAAACACACACACACACACACACCCCCAGATATACACACACGCACGCACGCACGCACACACACCACACACACACACACGCACGCACGCCGGGACGCACGCACGCACGCACGCACGCACACCACACACACACCAATTCCAAATTTAAAAATTTTTGCAATTTAAAAGGCCCCCGCAAACAGACAACGACGATCTTAACAAAAAAAAATACTTACATAGTATGTGCATGCGGGAAAAATGTATAAGTGCCTGAATGCGTGTATGTATGTTGTACATCGTGTCACCCAACATTTAAAACCCTCTTGACATATTTTATTTCAATAATTTGGGAAAACCCCTTCCCCAAAAACCCAAATTTTCTTGGGCATTTTTCAATTTTCTTATTTTTTGACACCCAAAGTTAGTTTTTAAATAAATTTTTAACAAATTTCAATTGGGTATAGTCTTGTTAATTTTCATTTTAAATAAAGAACTTTGCTTGCAAAATTTAAAAAAATCAAAGGTGTTATCTGATTTAAAAATGGACCAAAAAAGACCCAAAATTAAGTTAACTGATGTCGCATTTGAACACCCCGCATTAATACAATCTGGAATTTTTTCCCCAAAAAGACCTTACGTATGTACATGACCAAAATATATGGTTAAATTTAATCTCTTTTTTTCAAAAAAAAGAGCAAGTAATGTCATTTTCAATTTCCCCTTGCATTAAAACAACATTAGGAGCAAATTTTTTTAAAGTACTAGTCTTATTTGAAACCATTTCAGTTTTATTTTTTGAATCTGTTGCATTTTCTTAAAGGTGATACACCAGTTAATATCTTTATTTAAACTTAGCTTCCCATCAGTTAAGTTTAGTTACATTCTGCGTAAGTACCTCATAATAAAGACGTGAGCCTTTTTGTTGATTATAAATCGTCTTAAGCGTCTTTTTAAATTTCCGAAGGCCCCCAAATTGTTAACCCAAAAAAAATTTTAGGAAGCGGGAACCTCCAATTTAGTAAAACGTCTTAATTCCGAATTTTTCAAAAAAAATTGGGGCATAAATGTCCATTGTCTTTTAAATATTTTTAATTAAAAGTTTTTAAATTTTTTTTTTAATTTAATTTTTTCCCAAATAGGATATTTTGATTGCAGAAGATTGGCTCTGCAAATAGCTCTTCTGAATTTTCTTCATGTATTTGTTTACCGAACTCTTTATAGGGCCCTAAATACGTGACTCCCTTATTAACTTCATGTTCCTGAAAATGAAGGCTTGATCCCAGTTTTTCAAACCACCCACTTTAGGATAAGTTGATTTTAAATTTTACTTTTTCCCCTTGTGCTCACTTTTTTCTTTTCTTTTTTTTCCCAATCCAAATTTAAAAGTCAGTGCATTTAAAATAAGTTTTTGTGTTCAGTTTTCCCCCAAACCCTCCTTTTGCGATGGATTGACGGCTATTTTTCTGCCTTTTCCGTCCTGTTTTTTATTCCACACCCAAAAGAAACACTGTCTTCTGCAATTTGTTAAAAAGGTTGTCTGGTGGGGTTTTGGGAATAAAATCCATAGGGAAAAACTTTGAAAAGAATCAACGATTTTAGAAAGGGTACTCTGCCTAATGGGTTTTTTCCTTTAACCATACTTTGTACAAAATTTGTATTTCCGAAAATTTATCACTAAAGTTGAGTACCTCACACTCTTTTTTTAAATCGTTATTTAAAACCCTTTACCAAAATATCTTAAATTAAAGGGGGGTTCCATTCCATTTTCCCCAAAAGTGGCATATATTTAACAGGAGAATTTCGTTTTTTACCGAACCATATGGCACTGGTCTTCCCCGCATTTAAGAAGAGACCTGATGTTTTTTCCGAATGTGTTGATGGTCTTAACTTTTTCTTCAAATGAATTTTTGTCACCTTCCAGCGAAATTTTTAGTATCATCTGCATATTGGAAATTTTGTATTCAATTTCTCCTATAAAAATACCTTTTATATTCTTTTTTTGTCTGAACATAATGGCAAGTATCTCTACACATAAAATAAAAATTTATGATATCGGATCCCCTTGTCTACATCCCCCCTGAAAAGCAAACCATTGTGATAACTGTCCATTAAACCGTGACAGATGACTTTATAGCGTCATGAAACGTAGATATCCACTGAGATATATCTGGCCCAAAACCAAAAGCATGTAAAACTTTAAACATAAATTTCCAAGTAAGTTGGTGTTTTATGCCCAGTCAACCGGTACGGTTATATCAGGGCGATACACATCCGACATTATATATAGGGGTGCGTCATGAATTATTTTAACGGTTTCGTTCGAAAACCAGCTGTCTTTCGTTCCGTTGCTAAACTGTGGTTCCCGGAACATGGAAGTGTTGGACATTCTCCGCAAGTTCAATGATTGCGGCAGATTCAAGGACTTGTAGATCGGCTATTGTTGACGAGTGTTAGAACATGAGACCATTTACCCGTGGGCGTGGAACGGGAGAATAACAGAGCACACAGAAGCTGCGATCCACACCGCGATGTGCATACCTGAACAGCACAGAGAACCCCCAACCAGGGGAATTACAAGAGTAGAATGACACATAGGGAATACTCACTCTTCTGAAGTGAATGCTAGAAACCCGTTTTGCAGCCGGTCGGGTGGTCAGGTGTGTTGATTTTGTTTGTTTGTTTGTTTTGGGGGAAATGATTACCCAAACCTAGACAGAATGGTTTTCAGCCTAGAGCACCAGTTTAATTTGACATAATTATGTTAATTGACAGGATATAGGAAAGAACAACGCTAAAAGTGGATGATCCGAACATCATGTCAGCGTTCTGGCGGCAGTCAGTCTCTTTTAATAGTGTCACAGTGTTTGTAAGAAATACAGACTCGTTCATCTTGTGCGTTCATGCCAAATTCCAATCTTATAGTATGCTTTTGATCACTCACACACACAACACACACACACACACACACACACCCCCACCCCACACACACACACACACACACACACACACACACACACACACAATTCGGTGGCGACAAAAATTTTGTATGCACGGGGCTCGCCTGCCATTGCCGTTCATTTATTTCATTGACCGCTGCGAAATGACGTCACGCCAATTCGGCGTAGGCCAGTACTCTGTGCCTTTTAACAGAAATAATGTTCGTTACTCATCGATATAACCTGATTTAAAAAATAAAAGTAATATAAAACGTTTACCTCTCTGTCCTATAATACAAGCACCCCCAACAATTGATTACGAGGAGTGCACCATTTCTGAAAACATGAACGCCGGAATGATCATATGTTTACTTGACATTTCACATTCCCCGAAGTTTTATCCCCTTTTTGTATGCAATTTCTACTTTCTCAGCTACGCCTTACATGCCTTCTGGTACTATGACGAGGGGAAAATTCATGAGCTCTGAAACGACAGATGTTGACAGACCATGTATCCATTAAAAAACTCCGCCCTACCAGTTTCTGCTTCATCACCAGGAAAAAAGAAAGAAAGAAAAAAACAACAACATTTTAAGTCTGGATTGTAGGGTGTGTGGGTGAAAACGTGAACATTTTGCTCGTCTAGATGGGACACAGTGACCAGACTTTGTGAGTACTGGCGTTATCATCAAGAAGTAGGTTTTTCTTTTTTTCTTGTTCAGGTGTCAACGGTTGTTTGGCGTCACGGTAGTGTCACATTACAATCTGCAATACCAAGCTCGCTGTAAAACTGTCAATTCCTCATGAAGTTTGACAGGATTGTCTCCATCCTCATAAATAAATAGAAACCAACGAGTTCCTTTCTTTGCTCCATTTTGTTAGGCACACGTCAGAACATCATACAATGAATGACGTCATAGCTCTACATCGGCGGCCTATTTCTGCTTGAAAATATGCACACTAAGAAAACAAAACATCAGCTTTTGTTTGATGTACGTATTTGGTAGGTTTCGAACATATTTTGAAAGTTATGCCTCATCTGTCATCAGAAAAGGTACAACGGTCGCATTACGTCACGCGACCTCGTTTTCTCCGAGTAGGATTAGGAATTTCGTGTCCTATGTTATACATAATACTTTGTGGGCATACCCAAGTGTAACAGCTCAAAAAACTTATGTTGCTGACTTTTTCATTTTATACCTCATTTGGCCGTAGATTAACTAGTCCAAAAGCAGATTAAAAGATAAACATTGTACTCGAGCAGCAATAATCGTCTGCTACAGCCAGTCGGTAAATCAACAAGGACCGTCAGTCAATTACAAAGACGAACCACTCGTCCTATGCGATCTCGGCAGTCTATAACTTTATAGCTCAATGCATAAACGGAGCGAACCCCACAAACACGGCAGAATCGACACTGTTCAAGCATTGACAAATCTGCTGTTTTGTTCTGGATAATCTACCAAATGCCATCTAGGTCAACATGCTTTCAAAACGTAAAATACCAGAAGCTAAAGAATAATTATGACGTATTGTGGCTATTTTTTGACGTCCAGCGCGAGAGACACAGAAACAAAAGACTTGCCGCAGGCCAAAATGGTCTGAATGTTATGAGGAGAAATCTTTACAGCTTCAAATCGAAAATCGTAAATGTTCTCGGCTTTGGTTGTCCTGTTTTATATGTAAGAATAAGCATACTTTTGGGAAGCAAATGCCACCAGATTTGGCCATGTTGCTTGCTTTCTGAATCGAAACAGTAGATTGACTAGACAAACGTCTGACACTCGACAGTTTTCATTTCTTTCATGATGGAAGCGGCAGCAGCGTAGGACTTACCTCCAGAGATCACAGTCGGCATCTTGGCTTCAACCAACTGTCTGGCTTTCCCGGGAAAAGGATATCTTTCTCAACGCGGACTCGTTGAATCTCGTTCTCCTTCTGCCAACCGGGCAATCTTTAGCCGTGAAGCGTGGGGGCCATTGCAATTAGAGCACAGCTTGGGTCCCTCAACCGACCTTCATGCTTATCTTCTCCGCACCACTACACTTCGCAGCCCTTGCAACGTTGGCTCGTGTGGACAAACTTGTTGCAGTTGAAGCAACGCATCGGGTCAGGAACAAACAAGGCCACCTTCACCTTTTGATGCCCCGTGATCTCTTTCGGGAGTTCCGGGGAAACCGAACGTCAAAAAAGAGTTTGGTGGGGATCACCTTCCCCCCTTTTTCGGCACCCTTACTCCCCACACCTTGTTTTGTTACCCCATTCCCCCCGAAGTACGAGTGCATGTTTTGGGGGAATTTGTGCCTGTGGATGAAACACGCACGGGTCGATCAATGAACTGGTGGTCTTAAAGGAATCTCCTTTGGCGGCTATACTTCTCGTGTGCTTAGAGGAGGTTAAACGATCATGATCAGCGTGAAAAGGTTTGTGATTGAACGGCCGTTGATTTTAAACGATTTTAAGAGGACTTTCACAGCAGTGTTACTAACACTTTTTTTCACGAGCTCTTTCCCGCTTTTCAGTATGATTTCATTATGGGAAACCGGGAATTTCTCGTTTTGTGACATGTCAGTATAAAATTTTTGTCAAGTTTTTTTATAAATCGGACAGTCTGTGTGAAATAGTTTCATTTTCCTAACGTTTTCATGGGGAATAGCATAAACAAAATATATATGTAAAAAAATGAAATTGCCAAGACTAACAATGACATGATGTCTAGCGTTCTTTCGAACATTTTAGGGTGGCCTGGTGGAAATTCGTCCAAACAGTTACGTTTGGTTCACATGCACGCTTCTAGACACGATTCTGTTACACTGGCTCAACAACACACACAAAAAAGCTCGTTGTGGTTTGTAGACACCTTCGACCAATCGCAGACTAGTATACAACACAACTACCCGTGTGATTTCATGAATGTGAAAAAAAAAACCCATTCTTTTTCTGATGAATGAGTGAACAACTACTGGTGATGTTGACAAAACTGACAGAACAGATCAAGGGAAATGTATTACCTATACGACGAAACACAAGGAAACAAGGAAACACAAGCGCTTTCGACAGAAAATTTTCTTCGTCAGGTGCAAGAAAATAGACAGATAATAATAAAAGAAGAAGCAAGCAAAAAGACAGCAGAGAAGAAGAAGCTGATGTAAAAAAAAAATTAAAAAATCGTAAGTATATATATACGTAGATTTAAAACGAGTTCATCAAAACGATGAATTTTATGAGGATTTTTAAGTGGGCAGACCGTGGCAAACACTGAACATCAACAACAACAAAATAAAAAAATAAAAAAAGATTTGCCAACAGTATGGCGGTCCTTACTTTTCGTACAACCCAGACTATGGTTTTGTTGCCAAGCGAATAGCAAGGCTCCCAAAGTAGGACAGGTTTTCCCATACGCTACTTCGTAACACACACACACACACACACACACACACACACACACACACACACACACACACACACACACACACACACACAGAGTCACTCTTGTTTGTTGTTTTGTTTGTGGACTGATCCATTATGAAGCTGATGTTACAGTTTGGAAAAGTTCAATTGTAGGGGTTGATGCGTAGCATTGAGTGCAGTTCACAAGGGTGGCCGAAGTTCCCCCTACCCAGCGAGTGGACGAATTTCCCCCATGTCACCCTATGTGTTTCGATCAGTGAAATGATGGCAAAATCATTTTGACGTCATTACGATATCCAATAATTTGACGCAAGATTATAGAAAGGTGAAGGAAGAGTAGAAGGAAACAATGGCTCTAGAAGTAGTTACAGGTGGCAAGAATGACAAAACTGAAAAGAATGACTAGGAATATGTACACAACAAGAGAACACGGGACGCGGTATGTGTTTTGTTTTGTGTGCCACCTTCTTTTGTGTTAATAGATAATAAATACATTCTTTCATGTGCTATTACAAATAGCCCGTTGAACGAAAGCAACGAGTTAGTTAGTTAGTTGGTGCTTTGAGCCCAGTCAACCACAAAGAAAAAGCAACGAAGAACTGAGAATGAAACAGTGATGTTTATATCTTCATAAGTCTTCTCCACTTTTTCAAGATTATGCAATCAAAGAAGAGATAATTTGGAGTTACTACCATTTATCTTCGGATAATCGCATTAATAAAGCTTTTACCTGTCGGCTTCCAGACGACAGTTCAATATATACAGCAGAGTTGAGGGCTCAAACATGTTTATTATTCCAAAGGAAAATCATTTTTTTATATTATCTGATTCTCTTTCATCATTACAATCAATATTAAATCTAAAATATGATCATCCAGTCTTAGAACAGATTTTAGAATTATATACAGAAATGACAAGAGAGGGGAGAGAGATTGTTTTCATCTGGGTTCCCGGCCATGTTGGCATTAGGGGAAATTCGGCTGCAGATTCTGCAGCTAAGGATGCCCTTGATGGCGACATCTCGGTTGAGCTCATCCCATTCTCAGACCTAAAATCACACACAAATAAATATATAGTAGAACTGTGGCAGTCTGAGTGGGATGAGTTCCCGGAAAATTAATTATATAAGATATTCCCAGTGTTAAAAGAATGTACTGTTTGTCCTCGGACAAACAGAAAAGAAGAGACTGTGATGGCCCGATTGCACATTGGCCATTCTTTTATTACTCATTCCTTTTTATTGAAGGGTGAGGAACCGCCAATGTTCATTGGATGTGATAAACGTTTAACCATATAGCATATTTTACTTACTTGTTCGGATTTTATTGAAAAAAGAGAGAGCCACTTTACAGCTAAATCACTGCGCAGGTTGTTTCAGGATATTTCACCTGAAAAGATTTTTAACTTTTTGAGAGAAATTAATACTTTTGGATTTTTTTTAAATTTGAGATCATTTTTAGTTATGTTTGTGTTATCCATCTATTAAGCATGGTTTTAAAACTGTATATAGACCCATTTTAAGACATATACATGATTAAAAATTAAATATATAATATGTGTATCGCCCTTATATAACCGTACCGGTTGACTGGGCGTAAAACACCAACTTACTTACTTACTTACTTATCTTCAGAGGACCAAAATTTTTAAAAAACCGTTTAGCTCGACTGGCAAGAGACCGACAAAAATCGTGTGGCGGTAACCGGTAAACAGGGGAGGGGTGGAGAGAGCTGTATGGGAAACGGGCAAAGCTGTTACGGACAAGAAAATAAAAAGGTTCCTATGTTTTTTTTTTTTTTGAGTGGGGATATTTACCCCCATACGTTTAAATATTTTACTAAGTACTACCTTTTTGCGTAAGTTTGTTTCTGGCGTGACCGGGGTTTTTTTTCTTTTCTTTTCATTATTATTTTTATGGATCAAATATTCCTGTAGTAGCATGGGATCAATACGCTGAGAAAAAAATTGTCACCCAACACTTTGCACCTCGGTCCATCGCTGAGCATTATTAGTAAACGGCGACTACCGGTCTCATCCACTGTAGTGAAGTCCCCAATCTATTTTTAGACCACTACAGTTATTCTTAAATTGCCGCAATTCGAAAGGACCAAAGCAGAAATTAATGCTACATAATAATCACATCTAAAACAATATATAAAAAAAAATCATGCAAAAAATCGTTTTTTAGCCTAATCTGCGTGGGCCAAGCCCTTTAAGAAGACCCATCGCCTGCGGTTTCCTAGCGCATTCCACCAGGAAAGACCCATCTCTCAACCTTTTGGTGCTTTTAAAGGTTGCGGCTATTGCCTGGAATCCCTTTTGGATGGCGAATGGAGACACTCGTCGACACTCGCCGACTCCACCACCAGAAATCTTGGCCAGTTAGCAGTTGTATTAAGGAAGCTTTCATTCTCACAATCCGTGTCCGTGTCCTGGTCGCTCCCTCTTAACCGTTTGTGTTTATTTTTGGGAGCCATGTTATGTTTCTTAATGATTCGTTACGCTTTGTCCCCACCCGCCACCGAGTCCAGCAACGGGATGCACACAAGGGGCATTCCAGCAAGTGTACACCAGGGCTCAAAATCAATATACTCAGATGATAAAAAAAACAAAAAGTTTAATTCCATTCCCTGATTGACCCTGAGTCGCGCCTTCTAATCAAAATTTGGGGCAAAGCACGACCAACCGTTGTTTGGGGTGGGGCCCAACCCAACCACCCGTCTAGGAGAAGCCGGGCCGAAGAACGGGTTGGACCCCCAGGGGGGACCTCAGCCCCGGGATCCCATCCCCCCCCGACACGGGATGAGCGCCGGAAAACACGCGGGGTCTGAAGGTGACCACAGAGAGTAAGAAGAACTATATAAAGAAAAGTTGTGTTGTAGATAGATACAGGAGAATGGCCGGTTAGGTAGAAATAAGCTGAAAAGGGAGGTATCGTGGAGAGATTTTGGAATGAAATTAGTTGAAAGGCCCGGTAGACAAAAATTAGACTACCCGATCAACCCATCAAAACTGGCTAAAAAGTATATCGGGGGATTCCCAGCCCCGTGTGGTGAGATGGTTGATCAGATCCTAATTTACTAGTAATTAAGCTTTTTAGCACACAACGCCAAGACCGTCCCTGTCTATTTGTTTTCTTCGTCCTCATAGTGTTTATGCCACACAGTTTGCCTTCGGCAGCACACACCGAGCGAGCACTCTGATTGGTTGCAGTCTTCTTGGTACTGTGGCGAGGTGGCTCAGACACCTTGTTCGGCTTTCAGTTGCATTTTTAACGGCGTGCCATGTCCTAGTGCGCACATAAACAGAAAGTAGCTAAGCGGTTTGGGAATAAGTAGGCTTTACTTGAACTGTTTCACCTGCGAGATTTCACTGATATGCTACGAAATGAAAGATAGCTCGTCACACCTTAATACCTCATTCACTGTTTAATCACCGTGACTCCAGTTTCAACACTTGGCTTTGCTTCATCTTGATATAGGACGTATGATGTGTAGAGTCATTCTGCAGAGTAATTTTGTTATTTCAAAATGGTATTTGGTTGAGAAAAATATCATGTTCAACAAAGCAAATGTCAATTTTTTTTCTATCAACTTTGGAAGGCCAAGACTAACGTCCGTAAATGTCGCAGAATACTCGAGATACTCCCTTAACCACACACTTCATAAAGAAGAAAGAAAAACAAGCATGTTTTCATTACACAACACGAGACTGTCGTCATATTGTGTAACTTTGTTACAGTCATAGGTGGACGTCTTGTGCACTTCCAATGCACCAATTTCAGAAGTTTTGTCGTATTGGAGAACGGTACGACAGGACACTGCATCCCCTTCACTGGTCAGTCTGGTCAGGTTGCCTACGTGATCCTGGTTACACCCGCTGGTCAGTCTGGTCAGGTTGCCTACGTGATCCTGGTTACACCCGCTGGTCAGACTGGTCAGGTTACCTAGGGGATCCTGGTTACACCCGCTGGTCAGTCTGGTCAGGTTACCTACGTGATCCTGGTTACACCCGCTGGGCGTCTGGCAGGTTACCTACGTGATCCTGGTTACACCCGCTGGTCAGTCTGGTCGGTTACCTAGGTGATCCCGGTTACACCCGCTGGTAGTCTGGTCAGGTTACCCAGGGGATCCTGGTTACACCCGCTGGTCGCTGGTCAGGTTACCTACGTGATCCTGGTTACACCCGCTGAATGGCACTAGCTGGAGGAAATCTGGCACTTTTTTGTTTTCACAGAGAATCTGTAACAGAGCAAAGCAAGACATCAGTGGTTTTGGTTTGTTCTAGCAGTGGTAGTCACCCTGATATAACCGTATTGGTTGACTGGGTCTGAAACATTAAGTTACTTACTAGCAGAGGTAGCACAGTAGTTTGATATTGACGTCATGTAAGCCGCACAGGTTCATCTCAGGACGAAAAAACAACAAGATAATGCATTTTCTGTGGTGCAACAGTTGTATTACAGTGGAAGTGACCAACGGGCGTGATTTTCAAGCTCGAATACTCGTGAATAACATATTTACAATTATACGAAGATTTAGTGTGTTGGATCTCAGCCTGTTTGTGGTATATTCTTTTCAATCTTTGGCGTGCTCCCCTTTTTGCTTTATTTGTTTGTTTGTTTTTGTGTGTGTGTGTGTGTGTGTTTTTTTGTTTTTTGTTTTGTTTTTTTTGCTGTCTTGTTTCATTTAGTTTATTTTTAGTTCTCACTGTGGAGAGAATTAATACCTGTCAAACATTTATGCACCAGTATTCTACTTTATGCATGAATATACTACTGTAGCGGGAGAGCTGTGCTAGCTAGCTCGATTTACGAGCCCTGAGTTCCCCCCCTCTCCCCCCACCCCTTTTCTCCGTCGGACGCTGCCTGCCAGCGACTGGCCGGTGCCGCGGGTCGTATAAAAACAGTGCCCGCCCCGGGTTTTTTACATTGCTGAAAAGTGTGGTCAAACCCCCCCTTCTCCCCCCCAGTCTACATGCTGAAAAAATTGTTCTCTTCCCTTAGTTCGGACCATGTGCTGAAAAATGCTGGTCAAACCCCACCCGGGGTACACTGAAAAATGTGTTCTCTTCCCTTAGTTAGAGGACTTGGTGTGAAAAGTGCTAGTCCCCCCTACCCCCCCAGTCTACATGCTGAAAAAATGTTTGCTCTTCCCCCACTTATTTGGACCTGTGCTGAAAGGCAGGCACCATTTTTTGTTATTAGAAGACTTTTGCTGCAAAATGAGAGCATTAGTGAAGTTAGTTTGTCTTCTTGTGCTGCAAAGTGCAAGTATTAGTTAAGTCAGTGCAAGGGGGCAAATTCTTTTGTAGGTAATTTGGGACTGAGCCTATGCCGGTAGCTAATTGCTATGGTTTTTTGCGTAGGTTAGGATAGTCATGTGTCGTTTTGGTTTGTTCTTGTGTTTACTGGGTGTAACATGCGGGAGTGTAAATAAAATTGTAGCATTTTTTTATTTGGTTCGTCACTATAATGGGGGTGAGAGTATTACTGAGACGATGTGGTCAGTGCGCGCGTCTATGAGCGTGCCTCATGTCTCCGTCATGTCGGTACTGTGTACAGCTTCTGTCTCCCCTTATCTTTTGCTAGTGTCTGTTTTAAGTGGCATAAGTGCATAGTGAAACGGCGCACCTACCTCTGAGGAGCGGACAAGCAACCAAACACTAACACAGTTTTTTTTTTGGATACCAAGGTCGGTCGATTTTGTGATTTTGAACACAACGCGAGGAACACTGAAAGGGACACTACATGAGGAAGACTAGAGACAATTGTTTATTCCAGTGTGAGTGTCTCTCCTTGGCAATCTCCAGCCTCCCCTGAACCTAAAATGAGGAACGGGCCGCAGGTCCGGTTACACTACTATGTAATCAGTTTATCACTTTTGACAACAGAGAGGCCCTGGCCACTGCTTTAAACACGTTTTGACGGCTAATACTGTTACTAGGTTGGCATCACTTTTCATGAACATCAATGAATAATACGATTAGAGCTGTTTATTGTGGGGGTGTGGTCGCTGGAAGTTTAAAATGATTACTTTATTTCATTTCATTTTTTCTTACCTCCAGAAGTGACCGAGAGTTGGTTCATTGTTTTGCATTGATCCAAGGTGACCAGTCATGTCTGTTTGCCACTAAGTGTAACACACTGATGGTAAACAAACAACTGAAAAGAATAGTGCCTGGAAAATAAACAAACTAGTATTACTTATGTATACCACCATCGCATACATATGTCGTTTCTTTATAAATCCAACCTGTGGGTAAGACACAATGTTAAAAAAAGCGCTAGTTGAGATACCAGTGTAAACAGACAGCTGAGCCACTTTACAAAGAACCGAATGGTCAGGCTTGCACTGGGTCAGTCAAGTTATCATTATATGGTGGCTGCGGGTACTGATGACATAATCCGGACTGCTTTGGGGTAGAAACTGTTTTAAAGCGAAAGTTCTTGTTTTGCTAGTTCTGAAACGCCTCCCAGGTAGAGAAGGTGATACATCTTACTCTGCGCTGGGTGCGTGTGGTGCAGATGGACTCCAGTGATGGCAGTTCACAACCCGTGAGTTTTGATGCAACCCTGACAATGCCATCAAGTAGAGTTGTGTCGTTAGAACTGGCACTGCCATACCAGACAGTGATCGAGAATGCCAACACACTCAATAACTGCCCGGTAGAACTGCATCAGGATCTTCCTGTTGACTCCAAACTTCCTCAGTTGGCGAAGGAAGAACATGCGTTGTTGGGATTTCTTTGTGATTGATGCTATGTTGTCCTCCCATTTCAGATTGCTGTTTGACATTCATTCATTCATTCATTCGATGTGACAGCTACCCGGTTTTTGTTTTGTACTTTACAGATGCGCTTGCAGACTGGGTGCATCACTCGCGCCTTGCCAAAAGAACTGTGGATCTTCTAAGGGAGGAAGGGTATGAATCGATGGAAGACTTTGCCCTTCTGACGGCTGACGACATAGAGGAAGCTTTCCAACGGACCGGAAAGTTGCCCCATAAAGAGTGTCAGCTGCTAAAGCGGGCAATTCAAGACCCGGCTGCGGCCAGATTGAACACAGACTTAGCAGGAGGTATGTATTATCTACAGGTGTGTGTGTGTGTGTGTGTGTGTGTGTGTGTGTGTGTGTGTGTGTGTGTGTGTGTGTGTGTGTGTGTGTGTGTGTGTGTGTGTGTGGTGTGTCTTGTTTTGTTTGTGTTTTTGTTGTTCCTTGTGTTCGCACATGCTATCTGATTAGATAGTGGAGAGTCAGGAAGAATTGGCGAGAAAGAGGGAGAGAGTGGACAAAAGAAGGATAGAAACAGAGTGAGTGGAGAGGGGTGGGAGAGACAGAGAGGCTCTGATATGACGTGCCTTGGATACCGAACTTGATTGGTTGTTTTAACTTAACCTACTTCCAGTTAACCACGAAGGTCATATCAGGGCAAAATAAATGTCTCGAAATCGCAAATAAATAGATCTGACACAATAGGTTTGAGTGGTTTTCCGAGCAATACGAAACACGATCTGTGTAAGTGTTGTCGTAGCCAACGAGTTGTGACGAATTCTAAACCCTGTGTGTTTTCCAAGATCCATGTGTTCGCTTATTTTATACAAAAGCACTCGTTTTAGGGAAAATTACCTCCTCCCAATTTGCAAGTCATATAATTTAAAATAGGCATGTCACATACAGTTAGATTGGAAGAGAGCGGTATACATTTAAATTAAGTATTAAGTTGGGAGCGTCAGCAACTGTAATGCTGAGGCTTTGAACAAATGAACCGGCCATTTGAAAACCAAATCCTTAACTTTGGTTTTGATTTGGACCTCATCTCCACATGATAGGTTAATCTTTGATTCTATCTCTCCTAGTTTGAGAAGTATAGTGTCTTTGATTAATATATGATATATAACAGTTTCTTAGGGAGCGGGGATAGCTCAGTAGTAAAGCGCCGGACTCGTGATCAAATGTCACGGGTTCGAGTCCCGGCGGGAGCGGCGGGAGAATTTCTTCTCCATGGTCATCTTTCTGCACCGACTCTTATATTGGTATCCGTTCCACCTCCGTGTACCGCAGTAGCACGTAAAAGATCCCTGTCATTCTGCCAAAATGCAGGTGTCAGGTTACAGCTAAACACACATGCAGCCTACGTATGTGGCTTTGCATGAAGGTACACTGTAAACTGGTGCATAGTTGTATGGTGCACAGAGAACGTGCGCCGAGACAGCAGTAGTTTCAATTGGCAAAAGCTATGTAACAATTACCAAATGGCGCTGAATAAATTACGCCGCTTCGATGGACATTTAAAAACGTGCTATAAAAAGAGGCTCGTTGCGACACGTTCTGTCACTATGGCACGTTTTGTCACTAATGTCACCAACGAGGTGGTGACAAATCGTGCATCTTGTACCTTTTTTTTTAACTTGGTATCAGTACATGTGTAGTTGTGTGTGTGTACGTGTGTGTGTGTGTTGTGTGTGTGTTGGTTGTGCTGTGTGTGTGTGTGTGTGTGGGGTGTGCTGTGGTGTGTGTGTGTGTGTGTGTGTGTGTGGTGTGTTGTGTGTGTGTGTGTGTGTGTGGTGTGTGTGTGTGTGTGTGTGTGTTGTTGTCGTGGGGGATACCTGCGTGCGCGTGTTTTGACAATCCATCAAATGGGTGCTGGACGCAGAAATACTGAGTACCCAGCGCTTTACTAAGGTTCTCTCTTTTAAGAAATGGTGTACATTTGGAATATTTTATGCACCTTATATGACTTGCGAGCCAGGCACGTTACCGTAAGGGTTTAGGTCTCTGTCTCTGTTGTTGATCTGTCTTGTTGATCTGTCTGTCTGTCTGTCTGTCTGCTCTCTGTCTCTCTCTGTCTCTCTGTCTCTCTTCTTCTCTCCTTCTCTCTTCTCTCTCTCTTCTCTCTCTCTCTCTCTCTCTCTCTCCTCCTCTCTCTCTCTCTCTCTCTCTCTCTCTCTCCCAAACTGTGTGATAACTGGCTTTCTGCCATCAGCAGCTCGGAGGTTGTTGGTGCTGTTTTTCTTGACCTAAAAAAAAGCTTTTGATCTTGTTAATCACAATATTCTACTTAAGAAATTATCCGTATATACAGCCAACTTCCCATCTGTCTCGTTATTTAAATCTTATCTGGAGCTAAGATCACAAAGTGTTTCTGTTAACGGTGAATACTCTAACGAAGGCATTATTCGTTGTTGAGTTCCTCAAGGATCTATTATAGGACCTCTTCTATTTTCGACTTTTTTGCGAATGATATTTCACTGAATACATCTGATAAAGATACAGACACTGTTCAAAGGGAACTACAGAGAAGCATAAATGAAGCATCTGACTGGTGCGACAATAATGCCATGATTTTACATCCTGCAAAAACAAAAAGTATGCTACTTGCTACTAGGCAAAGACATCAGCTTCGCCTGCTTCACCTTAATGTTAGTCTTAAAGACAGTCATACTGAACAAGTTCATGAGCTCCGGCACCTTGACGTTGTTACTGATGATGAGTTTAGCTAGCGACTGCACACTACTGGCACATGTAAAAACAGTATCAAAAAATCTGTATCCGTTGTCACAGCTCAGACACTTTGTGGATATTCCTAAGCGCAAGCTGTTTTACCTTTTACCATGGCCATATTTCCCGTCACCTAACCTATGCATCAACTGTCTGGGACGGCTGTAATGATATCTTATTTAACAAACTTAATTCTCTTCACAGAAGAACTGCAAAATTGATGGTATCAGATTCTTCTATAATAACCGATACAAAGCTACGGTACTTAGGACTACTTCCACTCAAAGAAAAGCTTGTTCAATAAGGCAGTGTTAGTATTCAAAACATACAAAAATCTTGCGCCTCCGTATCTTAAACAGCTTTTTATCTGTTCCAACACTCGCGCTTACAGCTCGATTCATAACTCTTCCCAAACCTAGAATATACCTTTTTAAAACTAGCTTCTCATTTTCAGGCGCATCCCTTTGGAATGCTATCCCAACTCAAATAAAGTAATGCAATTCACTTACCAGCTTCAAAACAGCTCCCCCCCCAAAAATAAAATAAAATAATAATAATAATAATAATAATAATAATATATTTCTTGGTTTGTAATGTGTATATACATGCATGTATAGTCTCCCAGTGTTATTATGAATTGATTTATTAGTCTTTTGTATTATTCATAATTCTCGGTTCACATTGATTTTTTTCCCCATGTTCATATATAATTATCTGTTTAAGTGTTTGTAACTGTTTCAAGGACAGGTTGCCCGACAGACATTCGTACCTAAACCTTTATCCTAGCGTAATTAAATTTCAATCAAACGATCAGTCTCTCTCTCTCTCTCTCTCTCTCTCTCTCTCTCTCTCTCTCTCTCTCTCTCTCTCTCTCTCTCTCTCTCTCTCTCTCTCTCTCTCTCTCTCTCTCTCTCTCTCTCTCTCGCTAGCGTTGCTTGCTTGTTCTACTGTCGTGTTCTAATTTCTACCGTCTCAGTTCATTCAGTTTCATTTTTCTTTTCAATCTCTCCACTTCCCTGCAGTGGGCTACCGCGGCCGCCAAAACAACTGAGTTCCCATCAGCTGAGAACCCAGCGCTACCGAAAGTTCTTCCTTTTCAGAGATAATGTACCTTTCGGAAGATTTGATCTTCTTTATATTTACTTGCATGACAGATGGGAGTCGCTGTACGCGGTTGGCGCGTGTGACGTCTGTCTGTCAGGTTACTAGTTATGCGTGTGACGTCTGTCTGTCAGGTTACTAGTTATGCTTGTGACGTCTGTCTGTCGGGTTAATAGTTACGCATGTGACGTCATTAGTTCCCCCCTTCTCTCTCTCTCTCTCTCTCTCTCTCTCTCTCTCTCTCTCTCTCTCTCTCTCTCTCTCTCTCTCTCTCTCTCTCTCTCTCTCTCATTTAAAAAAATAGTATCCGTTTTTTTCTTTCTTGTCGTTTTCTTGAGCTTAATTTTATCCCTCCCCTTCCCCTGCTCTCTCTGTAAATTACCCCAAATTTTCCTCTTTAAAAAAAAATTAAGTTTTGAATTTTTCGCTGCAGATGTTTCTCACTGCTATTTTTTCATTTCCGTTGCAGTCGCTGTCTCGTTTTATATGTGTTATTATTATTATTATTATTATTAATTATTATTTATTGATGCTGTATTTGTCTATATCCTTCTATCATAATATTTTACTGTGAATGTCTTGGTTATTAGTAGTACTGTAGCAACGGCAGATATGTGAGTCGACCTTTGTGTTGATATCTTCACCGTTGAGAAAAAAAGTTTAATCAGTCAATCTCTCTCTCTCATAACCATACGTGATTCGCCCACTGCCGTAAATTCGACCGTAAATGTATCTCCCTGTTTCATTCAACTTGATTTCTTTCTAATAGATTTGTCCATTTTTCCTACAGTAGAGTACTGCGGACGCAGAATATTCAGGTACTTTTTGCTGAGAATGCAGCGCTATCGAAGGTTCTCCCTTGTAAGCTTGAAAAAAAGAAAAAGATTATAAAAAAAAGGAAAAAAAAAGTCAAACTTACAGCTAAAATAGATAGAAGAAAACACATTTTGGAGACAATTTGTGATTTGAGAAGCTGAACGTTTTCCGACCTTGTGTTTTTTGTAGAGCAGATACTCTTGAACACGTTTCTACGATCTTGTCTCAAATGTTTTTTTTATTTTTTTTATCAGTTGTAACTAGATGGAAAGTGAATATTTATGTTATGTTCATTGTGGCTACTTTGACTGTGTAGTTTGACTTGAGTATAGTTTGACAGGTGAAAATAATTTTGAATGTGTATTGATTCATGGCGTGTTTGTTGGCCCTGAGGTGACGTTTGGGGGCTGACAGATTAATTAACTTGCGCTGACGGCTCAGCAACAGTCTGCTGTTGCGTACCTAATTCGAACGATGGAATACAGGATTTGGATGGCTTTGGCTTGTAAGCAACATGATTCCCAGGGTAACGGGTTTGAGTCCTAGTGGGGGCATGTTGATGCTACAAACAGTCACCTCTTTCAGATGAGATGGAAAACCTAACCCTCCTACGTACAAAATTGGTTCATTGTAACGAACCACGACAGGAACAAATTAGTAAAAGGAAACTAGGGTATAAACCATCACAGAAATAATGCCATTGGAAAGATTAGTAGGTGTGTATACCATAGTATGCATGTAACCTAGCTGTCTATCTCAAGATCGTAATATTGTGCTAGCGGCTCAGGTCGAGATACGTGCATTATTTGAATTACTATGCATTAAAAATGTCTTGTAATCGTAACTGTCGTTGCTGCTGTTGCTATTCCAAACTGATATCGTGGTTTTGGCCATTGGTCAAACTAACTAATATCGCTCAGTTTGTCAGACGAAATGCCTGTTGTTGCTGACAGTCAAGCATTCATGAAATCGATTGCCTCCATGCATGTTTCAATCTGGTCACCGTCTGTTTAAAACACACGTGGTTGCACGCACAAGTCATACACACACACCACATTCAACTGCACCGTCAAAACACACTTTCACGCACACACACACACACACACACACACACACGACACCACACGCACGCACGCACGCACGCACGCACGCACACACACACACACACACACATTTGGGAACACGTACGCACACACATAAACACATAATACATGTGTATAATCAAATATGAAGCATACATAAAGAAATGTCATCCAGGGTAATTGATCAAGGGACCGCAGACGATCTCAGTTTGAATGCCGAGAGAGAGGAGAGAGAGAGAGAGAGAGAGAGAGAAGAGAGAGAGAGAGAGAGAGAGAGAGAGTTAATTAATTAAGAACGTGTGAAACCGAACGAGAGAGAGAGGAGGGAGAGAGACACCGAGACAGAGTAAAGAACGAAAAACAGAAAGGGAGAGAGAGAGAGTCAGCAAGCGAAAGTGAAAGAGAGAGAAAGAGAGAGCGCGCGCGACAAGACAGAGAAAGAAAGTCGGGGGTGGGGGTGGGGGGGGGGTGGGGGGAGAGAGAGAGAAAGTCAAAGAAAGATAGAGAGCGAAAGTCAGAGACAGAGATAGTACAAGAGAGTGTAGGGTGTGTGGTGGGGGGGGGGGGGAGGAGGAGAGAGGAGAGAACAAAAAAGCGAAAGTCAGAGAGAGCGAGAGAACAAAATGTGTGATACAGAAAGAGAGAGAGACAGACAGACAGACAGACAGACAGACAGAGACAGGCAGTGTGAAAAAGTGAGAGACTGACTGAACTTTATTACGCAAGGATAAAGGTTTAGGCACGAATGCCTTTCAGGCAACCTGTCCTTGATACAATTACAACACAACCAAGTGGTACATCAAATCTTAGTAATAATAATAATGAAGCACTAACAATAACTTACAGAGAGAACTCAGAACTCAGAACTTTATTACTGAAGGATTGAGATTTTAGGCAGTTGCCTATTCTGACAATCTGTCCTCGACTCTCTTAAACCGCATGTCGCTACCACTTCGTCCTTTCCCGTTCAGCACCCCTGCTTTGAAACCGCTCAACTGATTCTAACATGCAACAAGCAACTAACTAACTTGTTCTGTATCTACCGCCCTCCACCCTGCAAAAAGAACAAATTTTCTGACTCCATGTTTTTCGATCAGTTTTCCGACTTCCTTGAACACTCTGACAGTCTGCCTGGCAAAACACTCCTTATGGGTGACTTTAAATTTCATTTTGAAAACGTAGAAAACAACAACTCCAGAAAACTACACGATATCATAGACATGTTTAACCTAACCCAGTCCGTTTCTGAACCTACTCACAACCAAGGCCATCTGCTCGACTTAGTGTTTTCCAAGCAAAGTGATAACATTCTCATTTCTACAAAACTACACCATGGACTAACATCTGATCACACAGCCATCTTGTGCAAACTTGATGTATCTGTACCCGTACAAAAAACTGAAACTTTTTCGTACCGATGCCTCGAAAAGATTGACACCTGCGCCTTTAAACAATATCTCTCTCACGCTGTATCATAAGTCAGTTCTATCAGTGACTACAATAACCATCTCTGTTCTGTCCTTGACAAACACGCCCCTCTCTGCCGTTGCACAGTCCGTACAAGGAAGCCGACCCCCTGGTTCAGCAGTATTGCGGAGCAGTTCTGTGAGCTGAAACGGGAGCGTCGGCAGGCGGAGAGACGATGGCTCAAATCTAAGCTCACCGTCCACAAACAGATATACGACTCCATTAAACAGAAAGTAACAAACCTTGTAGATAAAGCCAAACAAGCCTACAACTCTGCTAAGATTCAGTCTAGCACAACCTGTAAACAGCTCTTTCAAAACTTCAACACCATCCTCGGCAAAAGCAGATCTTCACCTCTTCCTTCAACATTTGACTCTGACGACCTTCCGAATGTCTTTTCTGATTACTTCACTGAGAAAATCCGCACCATCAGAAACAATTTTCCTCCTCCAAACCCAACTGCTTGCCCTGATACCTCTTTCGCTGGAAATCCCTTGCTAACTTTTGAGTCTGTCACTGATGAATTTGTCTTAAAAATAATCAACAGTGCATCTGCCAAGTCTTGTGAACTTGAACCCATTCCCACCAAGCTTCTTTATGAAAATATTGACATCCTCTTGCCGACCATCACGAACATCATCAACACATCTCTTACCATTGTACCACGTGATCTGAAGACAGCCGTCGTCAAACCTCTGTTGAAAAAGCCATCACTTGACACAATCTTTTGAAAAACTACCGTCCCATTTCTAACCTTCCATTTCTGTCCAAAATTATTGAAAAAGTCGTTCTCCACAAACTTCTCTCCCATCTCCAAGAAAACAACCTCGCAATCCTTTTCAGTCAGCCTATCGACAGGACACAGCACTGAGACCGTTTTGTTACGTATTGTAAACGATATTCTTTCCGCTCTGGACAATGACAACATTTCTGTTCTTCTTTTGTTGGATCTTTCTGCCGCTTTTGACACTATTGACCACCAAATTCTCCTCTCCCGCCTGAACTCTGTTTTTGGCATTCAACCTACTGCACTCTAATGATTTCACTCATACCTCTCAGACAGATATCAGTCCACTTCAGTCAATAACTTGTCTTCGTCACCATCACAGCTATTTACGGTGTGCCTCAGGGCTCAGTACTGGGGCCCATTCTCTTCGTCCTGTACACTACGCCTCTCTCCGATATCATAGCTAACCACTCTGTAAACCAAAAGCTTTTCGCAGATGACACACAGCTCCAGAAATCCGCTCCTCTCAGTGAAGTGACCAACCTCACCAAAGAACTCAATGCATGCACAGACGACATAAAAACATGGATGACGGAAAATCAGCTCAAACTGAACGAAGACAAAACAGAAGCTCTTCTCTTTCCCTTTTCGTCTTCCTTGAAACCTTCTACCGTTCCCCTCCCTGACTCTATTACTCTTGGGCCTCCATTTCTTTATGTATTCCTTTGGTTTATCCCCCTTTGAAACCTTCTGCCTTGAAACCTTCTACTGTTTCCCTTCCTGATTCGATTACTCTTGGCTCTCACAACATCCACTTCTCTGATTCTGCCATGAACCTTGGATTCATTCTTGACTCAAAACTGTCCACGAAGAAGCATGTCATAAAAATCTGCCAAACTGCTTATTTCGAGCTTAAACGCATTAGTTCAATCCGCAGGTTTCTCACTGAAGACGCAACCAAGACTCTTGTTACTTCCTATATCCTCTCACGGCTTGACTACTGCAACTGTCTCCTCATGGGTACACCTAATTCTGTCATCCAACCTCTCCAGAAAATTCAGAACTTTGCTGCAAGACTTGTTCTCTTGGCTCACCGTACGCAATGACGGGGTCGTCACCACCACTCAAAACCTCTCCTTGAAAAACTGCGCTGGTTTCCCATTTCAGAACGTATTAAGTATAAAGTCGCTAAGTATAAAGTGTTTCAGTGCTATAAGTGGTTCTGGTCCTGCTTACCTCTCTGAACTGCTGTATGTCTACACTCCGTCTCGTACACTACGCTCTTCTTCTGACACCCGTATGCTTGAAATCCAACAATACAAACGCAAGACTCATGGCTTTCGCACCTTCTCTTGCTTTGGACCCCACATTTGGAATTCACTCCCACAAGATACTGCTCAACCCTGTCAATTTTAAAGCCAAACTGAAAACCTTCCTCTTCTCACAGTATTTCCATCCTAACTAATATCAGTACCCAGTTTCTGCTACAGCCATTGTGTGTGTGTGTGTGTGTGTGTGTGTGTGTGTGTGTGTGTGTGTGTGTGTGTGTGTGAGAATCAGAGAAATGGATGTTGTGAGAGCCAAGAGTAATCAAATCAGGATGGGAAACAGTAGAAGGTTTCAAGGCAGAAGGTTTCAAAGGGGGATAAACCAAAGGAATACATAAAGAACTGGAGGTCCATCTCGTTGTTAAATGTAGTCTACAAAATTGGTTCATCTTGTATTGCTAACAGATTAAAGAAGGTACTTCCTTCACTTATAAACGAGGACTAAACTAGATTTATGTCAAACAGATATACGGGAGACAAAATTAAACTGATAAATTATCTTATTTATTATTTAAATTATGATAATCTATCTGGGTTGCTTATTTGCATCGACTTCGAGAAGGCTTTCGACTCAGTTGATTAGAACTTTATGATGAAAGTTCTGAAAGCCTTTGGATTTGGTCCAATAATATGTCATTGGGTCTACACATTTTACAACAAAATTAAATCAATGGTCATTGTTAATGGGCATACTTCACCCTTTTTTTTTTTTAATTGAAAGAGGATGTCGTCAAGGCGATCCAATTTCGCCTTATTTGTTTTTGCTGTGTGTAGAAATTCTTGATATTATGATCCCGGAAAATAGAATAATTAAAGGGATTAATATTATGACGAAGAACATAAGATTGCGCAATTTGCTGATGATACTCAGATGATGTCAGAGGGCGATGCGATCTTCTTTGAGCACGGTATTAGTACCGTAGATAACTTTGGTAGAAAATCTGGCTTTGCAATGAATTCTGGTAAAACTCCAGCAATTTGGCTTGGAAACAAAAGGCAGTCCTTAACTAAATACCTACCTCATATAAAAATAGACTGGAATCCTCCCAAATTCAAGGTTCTATGTGTATGGCTTAAAGCAGATTTAACTGATTGTGAAGAAATCAGTTATAACAATAAATTCTCTGAATGAAATACTATTTAAGATTTGGATCAAAAGAACAATAACGCCATTAGGAAAGATAGCCATTTTGAAATCTCTGATTCTATCGAAAATTGTACAGTTATGGCAAATACTGCCAAATCCACCTCATGGTTTTATTGATAAATATAAAATAAAATAAGTGCTTTATGGAACAGAAAAAAAGGAGGAATGGGGCTACTTGATATACGACAATTCATTAATGGATTAAAACTAATTTGGACAGGTAAAGTTTTAAATGATAATCATAAAATTAATGGGAAAACATTATTTCCGTCACGTTTTCTATTATAAGAACCCTTGATGCCGATGGACTTTGTTTGCCGTTAAAAAACGACAAATTAAACTTGTTTTGGAGGAATACATTACAGGCCTATAAATTTTACTATAAAAGCTTTTGTTGCAAAGTCAGTCCAGCGAAGGCTGAAGAACTTGTGACAAAGCCTTCGTTTTATAATGACAACATTCAAGTCGGAAATAACACAATATTACATAGAAGATGGATTGAAACGGGCGTGTGTCGCATCTCTCATCTTTTACATGAACATGGAGATTTCTTGTGCATTGAGGAGTTTATAATAGAAATACGGTTTAAATATTGACTTTGTTACATACAACGGTTGTAAAGAAATATATCAAAGGTCTAGGTATTGCTGTCCAAAGTAACAAGTCTTTAAGCATGAGAAAATCCTTAACAATAATTGGCAAAGTACAGAAAGGAACCAAAAGTTATTATGACATTTTAGTTGAAAATAAAAGCAAACCGAAGTGCTGCATTAAGTGGAACAGCGTACTGTCTAACAATATTAAGTGGCATAAAACCTTTTACAAAATTAAAAAAAATACATGGAGTAAAACTGAAATGGTTTCAGATACGTTTAGTGCACAGAATTCTCGCCACAAACGTTACATTAAAAGGAATGAAAGTTACAAATAACGAGAAATGTACCTTTGATAATACACACAATGAAACTATTCCCCATCTGTTTTGGAGTTGCGATATTGTACACCAGTTTTGGCTAATGTCTGAAACATTTGTGAATGAAAAGTGTATAAATATGATACATATGAAACTGAATAGAAGATTTTGTACTGTTTGGTAAAGGAAAAGACTGAATCAGATGAAATCTTTGACTTTATTATATTGTTTGCAAAGTTATTTTTATATACAAATGGAAAATGGAAAATAAATGCCCGCTTTTTCATGTATTTCAAAAACAATTGGCACCAAGGCATATATTTATCATATGTCAACATGGAGCAAGCCTCATTTCGGTCGAAATGGCTTTGTTATAGTCCTTTGTTCAGAACGATGGCTAAATTCGTTTGTATGACCATATCTACATCCTCACATTATGTCTACATAGTTATGGATGCCATGGATATGTAATGCTCTAGAGCTCCTATGTCACCCCCCCCCCCCCCCCCACACACACACACCACACACACACTTTTTTTTTCTTTTTTCTTTTTTACCCCACTCGCTGAGGCTGTTATTGTCCCATTCCTTCTCCCTTTTTTATATGTCGTCATTACTGCTGTTGTGCCTGTTCCCCTCCCCCCGCCCCTACTTTTGTTGTTGTTCCTGTTTTTATTGTGAATGTATGCATGTAGCTTTGTTTATATAGTTTTGTCCTTACTTTTAGAACAGTAAGGGAGAGGGGGGAAAAGAAAGAAAAAGTCACTCTCACAAGGAAGTCGGAAGGACTGGGCGGATTTTATGGTTGTATAAAGTAGGTCTCAAATAACCAGTCATTGCAATGACAATCACTCGAAAACCTCACTGTCTGTTTCGCTCTCTGCCTGAGAGAGAGAGAGAGAGAGAGAGAGAGAGAGAGAGAGAGAGAGAGAGAGAGAGAGAGAAGAACTCGAGCTCTAAAACTTTATTTTACAAGGATTGTAGTTTAGGTTCAGTCAAAAACCCGTCTAACAACTAGTCCTTGCTAAGCTACTGAGGATTAAATATAAAATTACAGGCATCATTTATATACATATAGGCATGAATGAGTGAGTGAAATTTTATACATGAGAATTTCCACACAAAAGATAGCGTGTTCACAACGCCAGATGTATACTTTTAAATTCAAATTCAATTCAAAATACTTTATTGTCCGTTGTAATCATAACAAATAAACGGAAGTTTTTCTTCGCTCACATCAGCTATCCCACATTAAACAATGCAGTTAAATTAAGTTAAACACATTAAAAACAGAGCACACAAAGAACAGCTGTATAAAACATATAATAATGTTTTCAATTTTATACTCAGTGACTACTCATTTCTATAGTAAATTTTCAACACCAAATAAATAAATGGGCTTGGGGGGACATTTGATATCAGCACCTGTATACAATTAAATATCACACATACATTGGTTGTAGATTGGTTATGAACACTACTGGAAAAAGGGCCCAGAATATATCAGTTATTACAGTTCACACACACACACACACACACACACACACACACACACACACACACACACACACACACACACACACACACACACACACACACACACACACACACACACACACACACACACACACACACACAACACATACACAACACACACACATCACTACACATCACACAGTATATACATATATATTGATACAACCAGTAAATAAGGCAGTAGAACATCTGATCAATTCAACAGCAGTATTGAAAAAAGCAAGAAAAAAAAGGAGCAGTCAATGCTTATGTTATAAAGAACAGTAAGGGAGAAAAAGGAGAGAGAGGCACAGAGACAGAGAGAGACAGCCAGACAGAGACGCAGATGGAGAGTAATAGTACTGAATAGTATAAAAGCAATAAAGAACAACGAAAGAAATAATGTACAGGGATTAAACTGTCACCTTACCTTTGCAACCAGTAAGCACCAGTTGTGTCCAAGTCGTTGCACTTCAGAAGCAGTTATGTTGAAAACTTGATGAATCCATTGAATGATAAAGTAATGATGCTGCTTTGATCTTTTCTTCACGATTATGCAATTGATTTGTGTTACAATCAAAATGCCGCACCCTCTTTCGAGTTAAGTAGAAAACATTTGAAACAAAGATTACAGCCGGCGTTCTCAAAACAAAAACAAAGAGAGAACGTTTTTGTGTTTCCGCTTTCAATTAACCAACTTCAAATAGGAACGAGTTTCTACTTTACTTCTAACGCCAGTGTGTGGTGCAAGCAGCAAGGCCGACAAAATGGAGTAACCTCTTAATTAGAGAAAGAAACAAAATATCAGCGGGGATTTATTGTCGGTGGAAGGATCAAAGTTTGTTGGGGTCCGGAAAGACAGTTTGCAAAAGAAGTTCGACCACCTAGGTCTAGGCGGACTATTAGTAACGAAAACATGTTAGGCACACATTATGCTACAAAATGCACAAGACGCTGCATGGAATGAAACATCACACCCAAAGTCAGTCCACGTTTACCTTCTATCTCATCAAACCATACCAGCCATTCAATCAACCAATGATATTATACCTACGGGACATCCACAACACACAAACTACATTTTCACTCCGTCTCTATAGTCATAGTTCAGACAGCTCACAGAGCTACGGGCAGCAGTAGCCTCGTAGTCTACTCAAAGCAATACAGAATCTCAGTTTAGCACTGATTGAGGCGGGGATAATAAAACACAATACACCACAACACACGCGGGGGCGCGCGCGCGCTGCCACGGATAAATACTCATCAACACACACACACACACACACACACACACACACACACACACACACACACACACACACACACACACACACACACACACACACACACACACACGTGCGCGCGTGCGCAACACACACGCGCGCGGGCACACACAAATACACACACACGTGCGCGCGCGCACACACACAAACACAAAATGTCGAGGGAAGTGAAAAACAGATTATAGTGTTGCTGGCGAAGGGGTGACAAAACGTACGGCGAGTGGACGTTTCGGCACGTTTTATCACCATGTAGTGACACAATGTGCCGGAGTGACAAAACGTGCAGGCAGCGCATCAAATCTGACACGTTTTCAAAACGTGCCGTAGTGACAAAACGTGCCGTGACAAGGCTACAGTTACTCATTCAGAATTGCATGCGACAAGAGCGCAGTGCGTCTGCTCTAGGTCAGAGAATAGCGCTACGTATACCTGAACGGGAGGTTTGCAGTCGCACTCTTCATATTCATGTGCAATTCGTTGAGTTTCACAGAATTCAGTGGTATGCCATGGTTAAATAACTTTAAACTAAAACATTAAATAAAAACGCGACGGTTCCGTGGCACTTACGGGGAACCCTTCTATAGTTTCACCATTCCTGATTCAGATCTTGATCTAGAAGCACACGCAAGTTTCACTTTCACTTGAACAAATGTGACGCCCGATGAGATCCATGAAGCCGAAACACCTATTTTGTTCTTCGTGTCATATAAGCCGCGAAACTGAAGCGGTCCATACTGAATTGCTGTCATTCGAAAATGTTGCACCAAATGTATCTCGGGTTAAGTTGAATCCTTAACTTTGAGAACTGTATATAATCAAAAATGAGTTACCAACAGAAAACAAACAAACAAACAAACAAAAATCAGGGAGGAGGGGGAGGGCTGAGATCAGACAAGACAGTTTGATTTTAACGTCACATCAACCACACAGGGTCACATCAGCCGGAAGAATCACACACTGAAATCCTTTTTACACAATTTCAAAACACTATTCACTATATATCACAAGTTTGTATAATTCACTGTTAGGGCCTACAAAGTAAAAACAACAACAACAAACAAAAACGCCCACCCATCTAGTAATATTAGCACTGTTTTGGTCCGAGAACCCTTGAGCATAAGGACAGAACCAATGTGGAATAAGAGGAATATTCAACACAAAGGACATCTTCTTTTGTTTTTGTTTTTCTGATAACAAGTGGTGCAAGGCAGGAAGTCTATCTGCAGAATTTCTGGATTAACGGGCATATAGCGAACTACGAACGAACAAAACGTTGGCACAAATGGTGCATTTGTATTCGAACATAACGCACTGATCAACACTTTTCCCGAACCTTGGAAAATAGAGATGAACAGCAGCAAATTTAACTGGTAATCCCAGAAGTAACTAACACAGAATTAGACCCACGCAGTAAGTTGTCTAACAAAGAGATCCGAAACTACTTTGACAAAGTAAAAAAACTTTATGACATATGCGCTACGGCATTCTGGAAACGCAGGCTCGATGTAAATATAAAAGACTGTTTTAGCATTGCCCACGAAAGCACAAAAGAATCAAGACTTAGACGTCTTCTTCACTCCAGATTTATTCACAACAGCTATCAAACTAATATTCTAAAGTGTAAAATGGAATAAGGTCTTTGGTGCTCTGAAACGGATTACACTGAGCATGCTTTATTTCAGTGCACAAAGCTCAAGAACCTTTGGAAATGGTCAAAAACTCAACTAAATATGACAAACGCCTGGAAATCACTGGCAGTAGCACTATTTGGCATCTCAAAAACGGAAATAAAGAATACAGAAATGTGGCAAAATATCAATTGTATTATACTCATAGCAAAACTAACAATGTCAAAGTTAAAAATATTTTTTTTTAAAACTTGGAATTCATATTCGAGACAGAACTGCAAATGCGTCACCGGAACTCACAGTATAGACAGATTGTTTTTCCGGCGAAAGAGTGACAAATCGTGCACCAAGTGAACCTTTCGGCACGTGCTCCCGTGCCGCTTCCCCGGCATCCCTATCTCCAGCCACACCCAGGACTATCATTGGCGGGACTATCATTGTCGCGACAAACACGTGTTTGTCGCGACAAAACATGTCTTTTGTCGCGACAAAATTAGGACGACAAGAACGTGTTGTGTGATGTGTTGTGACGTGTAGTGACGAAAAAGACATATCCTGTCAGGATTGTCGTATTATAAAGTGCGCACATGCGCATAGCTTTGGCGAGAACAAGGTACGCGGGTGAAAGTGACTGAAACGGCAAGCGGACGTTTACTAGATGTCGTCCGAAACATAAATGTCCATGGTGGCCCAGCTGGAAACTACGACGGGTACATGTATGACTTGTTAGTTTGCAACTGTCGCCCGAGCAAGTTGCCGATGCATGAATGTGACGTAGGGAGAGACTACAAAGACCTAGACGAGTGCGCTGTATTTAGCTGAGGGAATCCCAGCCACTGGGCAGTCGCCGAAAGGTATTTACTGCACTTCTTGCAAAGATGGCTACAGAAGCAAGTTCTGCGGTTGCGAAAAGACAAAAAATAATTTAAAAAAGCCAATTTCTCGGATAGAGAAAATATACGTTTGTTGGAAGATGTGCAAGGAAATTACGGCTTGCTAACGCAGTCATTCAAAAGTGGCAGTGTTGTGCTAAAGAAAAGAGAGGCGTGGACGAGAATAGCTGAATCCGTGAATGCTGTTGGCGGGCAAGGGAGGGCGGTGAGCGCCGTCCAGAAACGCTGGAAGGACATGCGACTCGGCCAAAGGCAGCGACTCGCACGGGTGGTGGACCTCCGGAGCCACCTGGTACCATACGAGGACTTTATTCTCACTGTCCTGTGTGAAAACAGCAATCATATCAACGGGATTGAGCAGCGTAAGTACCGTTTTGATTTGCTCCACCAGTTTCTGTCCTCGCTAGTCTGAGTCACCACTTAGCAACAATAACAATTATCAGAAATGTTCAGATTTGGGTACCATCTGCATTCTGTGGAGACAGAATAGTAAGGTGACTATGTTCATTATTATGCCAAGTTGCTAGTGTATTTACATGTATATAAAACTAAAAATAATTAAATGACAAAAACAAAAACATTCATATAGTGGTAGACCCACATGTACAGGTTGCTTTGAGTTTCTATAATTCTAAATGTATTTTTTTCTCTTTTCTTTGTTTTAGTATTAATAGTTATTAAATGATCACAGCTGTATTATTGTCGTGAATGGTAATGGCAAGTACCACACCTTTTTGCAGTTGATGATGTTCGTGGTGACATCTTCCCGTTCCCAGAAAAGAGTCTCTTCTGAGTGTGAGACAAGGACTGATTCGCAAAGTACGCTATGTAGTGAAAATATTTTCATATAATTTATAATAATAACACATTCTTTTCTGTGTCATCTCCATTGGTTTACATTATTTTTTTACAAGGCCCATTACATGAAACAAAGTGAGTTTTCAAAAAAGTTATCAAAAGTATGGGTGGGTAGGGGTAGACTCACATCTCACATTATGCAACAGACCAATGGGTTTGTCCCTCCCCCAGTCTCTCTTCTCTCTCTCTCTCTCTCTCTCTCTCTCTCTCTCTTCTCCCCTCTCTCTCTCTCTCTCTCTCTCATCCTCTCTCTCCTCTCTCTCTCCCTCTCCTCTTTCACACACACACCACACACACACCACACACACACACACACACACACACACACACACACACACACACACACACACACACACACACACACACACACACACATACACACACACATACACACACACGCTTGAATATGCAGTTTTCAATCATTCACAAGAAAAGAAAAGAGAAAAGCCGAAGTATGTTTCCAACTCTGTTTAATGTGGGATAGGATGGGTTTGTGATAAGAGTATTTTAACCCAGTCAGCCAGAGAATCATATTAAGGCTGAAAACAAACTTCAGTCTATCTGATCTCCCCGTTATTCTGCATACTAGTCGTGTAACCACAGAATCTGTCATAATAATTAGAATAACCATTGACTGAGCAGTTAGTAAGTTACTATTTTTAATACCCAACAGTAACTAACTTCTAGTACTAGTAGAAATCTGCAAGTGCAGCTGTGAACAATGACAGTTTGTCATATTCATAATGTTATGATACAAAGGTTTAGGTATGCTGTTAAAGACTGACATTTTGGCCAATGATTTACACCTACACTATATAATTATAATATAATTTATTGCTTTTGATTGCAGTTTCTGTGATGAAACCTCCTCAGGTGGAACACATAATCCACATTGAATATTCTGACGACATTGCCTACATTTCTGCTCATGAGATGCTGGACGAGAACAATACAGAAGGTAAACATTAGAACAAGTAACACAAGTAATTTATTTAACTATAAACTTCTGTCTACCAACCTGATTCGTTCTGCAAAGTGATCGTGTTCTTTTCTAGAATGAATTTGAGGTTAGTTATAATCTAAGGGCTGTAAAACTGGAACTTTTGTTCTTTTTGCGTATGAATTTTTTTCTTTCTTTTTTTTTTCTTTTTTGGGGGGCGGGGGGGGGGGAGGGGGGGGGGGGGAGGGTGCCCTAAATTTACACCAACATTTAATCTCCAGCACGCACAGATATTTAGCGTCAAGCGAACATGATTTTATTATCAGTAATGTTAATGATTCTGTCTGGTTGCAGATTCACAATCATAACATATCTTTGATTCACTCTGGGGAGGCTGTGTCACATGATGGTGCAAACAGCAGCTTCAATTTCACCCAAACAGGTAAGGTCTCCGATTAGGCAACCATATTTCTTTAAGGTACTACTACTAGTATAGAGCCAAGCAGTTGCTTTACTAAATTTAACTGTCTCTGAGCTGTATGTGCCCATGTAAGCAAATATGGCATGTATGCAAGTGCAAACATATCTGTCAGGATAGTATGCAAACAAACACATAATCACAAGACGGGTACATACCAAAGAGATGATAATGATTCTTTGAACTTTATTCTAAATAAAAGTCCCAAAACCTAAAAGTGGTGCTTCTATGTTCCAAGTCCCAGTCACTGTATTTAAAGTTGTACTATTCAAGATTCAAGATTACTTTATTATCTCAGAGAAATTAAAACGTGGCTGAACATTAACCACATCACTGTACACAATAACACATAAAAATCATTTTATTTTTTAAAACTCAAAGAACAGTTATTTAAAATCCAAAAATTACATAATAAACTAGTAACTTAGGTAATTTACACACACGCACTCACACACACAGACACACACTGCTCTGACGTTTGAACAGGGTAGGGGTGGCAAGTTACTGTTCACCAAAAAATCCAGAATGTTCTCCCTGAAAGCTGTAACTTCATGATACAGCAAGCTGTTCACTTTGAGGTGTATGAAATATCAGTAAAGTTTTCATAAAACTGTTTCAGAACATCGTGCTTCTCACAATGGTGGCCAATCACAGCAAGCAGACAGCAGCCCTTCTTGATGTTCAAGCCAACTTCAGAATCATAACCATACATCTGTTAGCGCCAGAAATTCAAGTGGGAAGACCACATCCAAGAGCAAGTCCACATCCTTTGAACAGCCCATCAGCAAAAGACCATCAGTATCATCAAGCCTAGCGCACCGGAGCATTCTGCAAAGAAAAACAACAACATAACGATTTGTGACCAGCAAGGTGAAGAATCAGATCTGGAGGATGAAAAGGTGCTCAACGAAAAGTGGCTCAAGTCTGGAACTGCCTTGAATGTAGCCAAGCTGGAACAATTAAAGAAAAAGAATCTTGAACTGGAGACACAAGCCAAAGTAGAACTGATGCAGCTAGAGAAAAAGGAACTAGTACTGCGCATTAAGAAACTGGAACAGGACACAGCAGACAAAAGTAATTGTTAAAGAGCATATATTAGTTCAAGTTTCTTTCTGTGTGTGTGTTTCATTTTGATAAAGTTTTAGAAGAAAACGCTATCAATTTACATGAATCTTCACTAATGTTAAGACTGATGCACTACTTAATGCTTATTGAATAAGGCTTTTTTCGCCCTCAGCACTTTAAACAAGTTCCAAAATTCATATTCCTCATGCAGTGACTGTTCATCTAGATTGAGACCGTTTCTTAAATAAAATCTGTGAAGTGAAAATAGTTTTGAAAGTGTTTTTTGAAAGAATGTTATTTAGTGAGATATCTCAGCCCAGATATCAAACACAAAGACAAATACACACTTGCATGTGCACGTGTTCATGCATGCACATGTGCACATTCCTCCCTAATATGTTAAACATTCCTCTGTCCGAAAGACTTTGAAAGCAACAAAAGCACATTTGCTAGTTACTTGACAATTTACCTCATGCATGAGAAGTTGTCATCGATGATTATTTCTCGGTTCCTATTCCCAGCTGCTGTTCTTGCCCTTTGAGTTACATTCTGGTGGTCATTTTATAATAGTAATACTATTAATAGACTATTTATGGCACCCCATCTCATAAGAGCCCAGGGCGCTTACAAAGACATAAGGATACACTCATTTCATCACACGCACGCACGCACGCCCACACACACTACACATACTTGCATTACTGGTGATGGATTGGTAAAACGACAGATCAGTATTCAGAGGAGAAGAGATGGGTTCTCATCATTTTCTTCATCACCAGCATCACCATCTTCCCAGTTGTCGGAATCGTGAGGAGGAGGTGGGAGTTTGAGATGTCTGGCGCAGTTGTGCAGCATGAAGCAAACCAGGATAACCTTGCATGCCTTTTGTGGCTGAAGACGCAGACGACAGCGGAGGCAATGCCACCTCTGTTTTGTCACACCAATGCTTCTCTGCACAGTTGTACGTGGAAAACTGTTGGCAAAGTTGTATCGCCTTTGTGGCCGAGTTGTTGGACATTGTACAGGTGTCATGAGCCAAGGTCTAATCATATATCCACTTGCCAAGGAGTTCATCCAGGGGAGGCCCGTTTCCATCAAAGGCAGAAAACTGGAAAATTCCTCAAGATTCTGGCATCATGCACTGACCAAGGCCATCTTCCCACAACACTGATAAGTTTGAGATCTGCATCACAGATGACCTGAAAACAAACCAATTACATTGTCAACTCATCACAAAATAATGCTGCCACTGTACCAGCTCTGCTAACTTGTTTGTCACACAAACCTCTGTCCATCACCTTACTTCCTACATTATCAAAATGTGCTGGAGATAAGAATATGCTGGTGACAAGACCAGTTGATGTGATGGTGTTTTTCTCACATCTACTGCATTCATACTGTTACACTTGTAAGGAACCTGAAAACGTGTGTGGATAGCACATGAACTATCTACATAAGTAATACACACACAACCCAAATGGGACCAAAAAGCAGAAAGAAGAAAGGAAGAACAAAGTGAGGAAGCAAAGAGCTGTCGGAGGAATTTATGGAATGAAATACAGCTGAAAGGGCCATGAAGAGAGAAACGGACATAAAAGAAAAAGAAATGGGTAAGCTCAGTTGGTTTATATGTCAAAAAGATATATTACGGAAAACATAGTTTTTAAATGTAATTGTTATGTGAGAAAACGGATTGTACAAAAGGTACCCAAGTATAGGGGGGCAGCATCATGAGAGTAATAATCTGGAAGAATAAAATTTATGATTGTTAAAATAAACATACTGGGGCTGATATCACCATAAAGGAGAATGTATTGTGAAGCAAAATTGCCTTACCTGAACATTTATCGAATGATAATTCTTCCGGTTGACGAATTCATGTTCCTGTTGGTTTGGGCCTTGGATGCGGATTTGTGTGCCATCAATGCATCCAATGACACTTGGAATCGATCTCATGGCCTAGAACGTTTGCTTTGGGCGATCTGCTTCCGCCTGCGTTGATATATTGATCCAGTCCCGCACACGCAGCGTGAGTGTATCAGTCACCGTAGTGGTGGTACGGCATGCTGTTGACTGATCAACACCGACCACTTCTCCCACTACGCTTTGAAAGCTTCCAGATGCGTAGAAACGTAGAGCCAGACACACTTGCAAGATGGGTGTTAGAAGCCCTTTTCACGGCAAAACGAATTCAGTGTCCTGTGACACTTCTTCGGCCAGCTCAAATATGAACTGCCGGTGGAACACTTCTTCGGCCAGCTCAAATATGAACTGCCGGTGGAACCGGAACTTTTTGTACACTAAGTCGTCGTCGTATTCCTCTAAGGGATGCGTACGGTCTCGAAACAACCTCACTCTTCGCCGCGCCCGACGTCGCATAAACACATATGCCGCCGCCATTTTTGGCGCTGTGAAGGTCGAAACTATGCCGTTTACGCCAGCTTCGGCGGTGGTGCTGCTTTTGATATAACTCACGTACGTAATATGTCATCATGACTTTTAATCCTGCGGCAGTTGCGGATTTCAGCCTCTACCCTTGATAAGAATATATTTCTCTCCCCGTCCATTTTCAAGGGATGCACCAGAGCCATAAGTAAAACTGATTTCCATTGCTTCATGTAACTCCGCTCCTTCACAAGTATGTCGTCACAACAGCTGAACCTAGTGCTTGTGACGCAAATATTCATACCAATTTTGGCGCAACAAAGGTCTGTCCAAGTTTTGTCGAGACAAAAACATGCACATTTTTGTCACGACAAACACACTTCTGGCGCGACAAAGACAACTTTTGTCGCGACAACTACAATGTTTGTCGCGACAAACACATTTTTGTCACGAAAAACACGTGTTTGCTGCGACAATTTTTTGTCGCAACAAAAATGCTACTTGTGGCAGCGTTCGCCAATGATAGGCTATGGACAGAGAGAGGAGCGACGCTCCCAGTACCGGCAATATTCACCGTACCGGGGACGTGACAGACCCCCATGGGGTGGTGGGTTCATTTGGAAATCATTGCCGTTGAATATCCACACCTCATTGTCCTGGTCATATTTTAAAACTGTACTTGAAACATCTCTTCCCTCACCGTCTTTCTATTATAATGCATAGGCCTACTTATGTACAATATTTGAGAACGCTCATTCAAATATGTTAGTAATGTTTTGCGATGCTGTAATAATTATGTAGTCTTATTATGTTTTGTTTTATCTTCTGGAGTAGGAAGACTTCCTCCCGCTCACGGCGTGGTCCCAAGTGCCACCCGTGTCACTGTCCGTCTCGTTGTGTGCTTAAGTGGAACAGTGCTGTAACAGTTATCTCACACTTCCTGTTTAGTTAAGAATGATCTTGGTAATCCGTATTTTTCACTGTTACGTTTTGTGTGTGCCCAATGGTGCTAAGATATAGGACCATCCCCTTGCCTATATGTCATTTCCACTCGCATTCTCACCCATTTCTCATAAATTCACATCGACGCTGGGGTTGCAGTTCAGTCCACGTATTGTGACGTGTAATCAATAGCATGATTATAAAGATATCAATGTGAATGGCATAAGCCATGCCACTGTGAATTATACACATTGATACGTAAGTTTACATAATACAGGAAACATCATTACATGAGATCCATTCTTTCCTTTCTAAACTATTATGTACAAAGAGCATTGCTTTCACACTTTTGTAACTGGTTAGCTTAAAGAAGGTATTTTTTCCTAGCTGAATGGATTGTCTCCCCTGGACTGTCCTTTGGGGGAAAACAACGCCTTACAAAGCTGTGCAAACAAAGTAGAAGGTTAAAAAAAATGACATAGGTAGAATTTAGGACATTGCTATGAAGTTACCGACGAATAGGTATTGTTCAAGTAAGCGCTGACGCTACTCAATGTCAAGCTTGGTAAAGAACCCAGGAACCTGAGCTGCCGGCTACTCCAACCCAAACCTCGTGAGGAGAAGGGGAAGTGGGATTTGCCCAGAGCAGACTAGTTTAGGAGGAAGAGAGGTCACATTAACAGTGTGATGTACCCCTCAGGTTTCAGGGTGCTCTGCACCAAGTCTGAAAAGTGTGGTGTTGACTCACCCCTGGACAAAGCTTGACATGTACTACTCTACAACATGCGCCTGCGGGATGACAAATATGACTTAGTTGCAGACCACCCCAGAGTCTGGTTGTGTATATGACCCTGTCTAACTACGCGATAGGCATTAAAATGCCTAGAATAGATGATACCGAAACTTTCAAGAATGCCTAAGACAGGCTAGAGGACGGTCTCTCCAGTAGTAAATGTGGAGGGGTGGGAGGGGGGAATTTTTTGGCCGGGGAGCAATTCCCCACTGACCTTTCTGCTAGAGCGCTCGCAGTGAAAGCAAACCACAAAGGCACACTTGAATCTCGTGCCCCGCGGATGCGCGCGCACCCGTATGATTCATGGTACTTGGGGTTAGGCTAAATATAGAAGCTGGCAGGTTTCCTGCGGTCAGTGCATTGGCTGCCCGCTGCAGTACCCAACTGACCTACACAGATACAAGCTTACACCCACACAAACACCTTTTCGCTGCGCGAAAAAAACTATATAATATATACATGTATAAGAAATATATCAGTTAATTGACTGGCCGTCTCTTGTTTTCTCACCGCGACACTGTGAGATAGGGTTTAAAGTGCAAGTCATGCACACAAGTCATGTGCATGATAATTAATCATTTTGTCAGTTACCATCATGTATGATAGTAACCTACAGGTAAACTACTTTATATAATTGCTGTTGTTTAGACTTGACATTTGCTTTCATGTTCTAAATGTTTTGTTTGCTTGTGTCTTTTCCAACAAAGACACTGTTTCCTGGTTGGTGTACAAATAAAAAGTTATGTTATAGCAACCTCTTCAGTCATGCTTCCAACCTGCTTCCCTCAACTCCCCACACCGCTCCCCTAAAGGTAGATGGATGATTGGTTTTTAACGTGGTAACAGTGAATGAGACAAACTAGTAATTTAGTGACTTGATGTTTGAACTAGTGTAAAAGAGCTTTGAATGTGTCATTCGTTCTGAAGTGACCGTGTGCGATTGACGGGACGTTAAAATCCAATAACTAACTAAGTGCTTGCAGGTCTCTCCGTGCATGGTGGCTGCAGATGTTTTGTGCAATCCTCTCAGGATCTAGAAGGCTCCGAACTTGGGAGGTTCCTACCAGCTTGTAGGAAGGATGGTTTGCGGGAAACTGTTACGTCGTCAAGCCAGCCACGGTCTCTTCTTTAGGATCGATTTTAGAAAAACCTTCGACAGTTTCTCCGGGACATTTTTCTCAAACTCTGAACTGTCTTTAAGCTTTGGCCCGGATAATAAACAGTGTTTTAAAGCTTTTTTACAAGAATGTAAGTACTTGCATTTGTTCCGGTTATTTTTTGTTTGTGCTTTTTATTTGTTTGTGTTTTTGGTCTTTGAGGATTACTCCATCTGGTTTGATATAGGCAGAGGGGTTAGGCAGGGTGACTAACCAGTGCACTGCTTGATCTGTATACAAGAGTTGTCTGAAATAATTCGCAAATATGAAGAAGAAAATATGTGGGCATAAATGTAAACAACAGAGAAGTTATTTGCCATACTTTGCAGATGGTAGGACGCTGCGTATGGACGGTGCTGAACAAAGCATACAGATTCTAAGAAAATCTGCTCTCATTTCTGATTGAAAATGCATAACTGATTGAACCAGGTAGTATAGATTGGTAGCAGGACAGTGTCCCCGGTGCGAATTTCAAGAAATATGAATTGCTGCTGGGACCCTGGTATTTTTAAAGTCCTCGGTATCATATTATCCATGGACGTCAAACAAATCGCTTCAGTAAACTGCTTCAATCAACTATGACCGGAAACCGACTGTAATTAAGACGATTTTGAACATTTAGAGTAAACGCTGGAACTCTGTGATTCAAAACTCTGACACTGTTCATAAGCGCCGGACCACTGTGATTCAAAATTCTGACACTGTCGATAAACGCCAGACTGTAGTGTTGTTGAACAACAGGTAAATCAGATTCAAGCTTATTTTCATTGCCGTTTCTCCATGTCCCCTCTCATTAGTCAGTTAGTTCATCGATGACTCATATCGAGGCTTATACATATTAAAAGTCCCAAGAACCTATAAAGACATTACACTATACCCCCCTCACTGAGATGTGACAAAAGTTGAAACTAGAAACCATAATAGCTTGAAACCGAAATAAGACCGTGTTCAAAACGAAACCGAACGCGACCACCGCGTTGAAACGAACTAATATAGTTTGTGTACAGTCAAGACATTTGCACTTTCGCGATAACCGTTTAGGTGTTTACATAGGTTTTAAAGATTAAGTCTTCCGGGCATCTTGACGCGGCGCCCAGAGCGGGTGTAGACCGTTGCTCGTTGAGCACCTCCATCTTTTGCCACCTGGGGCTGGACATCTTGCTGAACATCAGACTGGTCGTCACACTGATCTCCCCTTGTTGGCATCTGCTGTGACGACTGGCTCGGTGTGGTGGTTGATGTCCGCTTGGGTACCCCATCGTAGCCTGATGAACATTGTTGATCTCTGCGACGGAGGTGATGTCGGTCCCTTCTTTGGATGCCTCTCTCTGTCCGGACGTTGTACGATCGAGTGGAGGCGGTTGACGATGGTCCCACCACTACAGCTTCAGTATCTCCGGAAGTCTTGACCCAGACTAGTTGTCCATCAGCCAGCCGGGCAAGTGGTCGGACTTTATGACGCCGATCATAGTTGATCTTTTGCCGCAGTTTCAGGCGAACATCGGTTTCCTGGAACTTGGCTCATGTCCCTCCCGTCAGGAAGATGCTGAGTTGGTAGTGTCGGTACCTTGGTCCTGAGTTTTCTTCCCACCAGCAGCTCGGCAGGGCTGGACCCGTGTTGAAGTGGCGTGGCACGGTAGTTCAGAAGAGCGACGTAGGGATCGTCGGCTTTCTTCAGCAGCTTCTTCACCGTCTGCACGGCACGCTCAGCTTCATCGTTTCCCTGGGGATGCAGCGGACTGCTGGTAAGATGGGAGAAACCGTAGTTTTCTGAGAAACTTACGAAGACTCTGGAGTTGAACTGTGGGCCGTTGTCTGAAATGACGACCTCTGGTATTCCCTGCAGGGCGAAGATAGCCTTCACGTGTTAGATCACAGCTGATGAAGTAGTCTGCGTCAGGTGTGCTGTCTCTATCCATCGGGAAAAGTAATCTACAACAGCAGGTACTGGTGATCTTTCCACTCAAAAATATCCATTCCGACGCGCCGCCAAGGGTAGTCCGGCGTCTTGGTAGGCTGCAGAGGCACCGGATGCAGTACCCTCTCCTCACAGACAGAGCAGTTGAACATTTTTGCTTCTGTGTTGAGAGTCCCGGCCGCAAGACACTGCTCTTGGCCAGTGCCCTGCACTTAACAATCCCTTGGTGACCTTGGTGCGGTCGTTGCAAAATATCTTCTTGCAGTTCTGTCGGAATGACCAGTCGGCTCTGAAACAACAGGAGTCCATGTTGAACAGTAATTTCGTCTCGGACTGTCCAGAACGATTAGTGCTGGTTCCCGCTTTGCTTTTTCAGGCCAGTAATAATAATAATAATAATAGACATTTGTAAAGCGCCTACCCTGCGACTCAAAGCGCTGAACAAGCATACACACATAATGTACATCGAGATGGAAAATGTTATCCAAAAAAATAAACACAATATGTATACATCGACAAGTGTTCAAGCATTATTATGCAAAAGTTGCACACACACACACCACGCACGCACGCACGCACGCATGCCACGCACGCACACACACACACTGTACAGACTGATGGGAGTGAAGGACAACGTGATTTAACTGAAATATTCTGAGAAGAGAAATGTTTTGAGTTGGCTTTTGAAGGAAGAGAGAGTAGCAGAATGCCTGATGTCTTGGGGAGATTGTTCCAGATGTGGGGGCCAAAGTGTGAGAAAGTGCGAAAGCCATGGATTTTGCGGTTGAAGCGTTGTATTTTGAGCGTGCGTGTGTCTGACGAAGAGCGGAGAGAGCGGGAAGGACTGTAAAGGTGTAGCAGCTCAGAAAGATAAGAGGGAGCGGAACCTGTGATTGCTTTGTAACACATGCAAGCAGTTTTGTATTTTATCCGTTCAGAAATTGGGAGCCAATGGAGTTGCTGTAGGAGAGGTGTGCAGTTTTGATGGCGTGGAGCTCTGAGAATGAGGCGTGCAGCAGTATTTGGACTTTCTGCATTGGTTAAATTACAGAGTTCGGAGTGCCCATGAGAAGAGAGTTGCAGTAGTCTAGTCTGGACAATACACAAGAAGTTACAAGTTGTTTTGCTGCATCTTCTGTGAGGTACCTACGGATGGAGCTGATGCGTTTTAGTTCATAGTAGGCTGTTTGACAGATTTTGATTACGAGTTGCTTCATTGTGAGGTTAGAGTCAAGGATAAATCCTAAGTTCCTGACTTTGTCTGAAAACAGAATTTCATGTGTACCGACCATGATTGACGATGGTAAGCAGTGACACGAGGACAGAGAAGGTGTCGAGGAGAGAATGGCTTCAGTTTTATCTTCATTAAGTTTGAGTTGGTTGTTGCACATCCATGTTTTTATGTCATCTGTACATGATTGCAGGTCGTGTGTAAGGCTTTGCACGTCGTTTGGTGGAGTTGGATTTTTGAAGTTGGGTGTCGTCTGCAAAAAGCTGATGGTTGACTGAGTGATTGGCTATGATGTCTGAAAGTGGAGTAGTGTACAAAACAAACAGCACAGGTCCCCGTGGAACACCAAACATGATTGGAGAAGAAGAGCAAGCAGAATTGTTGACAACAACGCATTGATTTCTGTCCAGAAGGTACGATCGAAACCACTGGAGAGCGGTAGAGCGGATGCCAAAGACAGTTTCGAGACGGCAAAGAAGAATCTGGTGATCGATAGTGTCAAACGCAGCTGAAAGATCCAGTAAGAGTAAAACAGATTTTGTCTTCATCCATAGCGTTTAACAAGTCGTTTACAACACGTAGGAGTGCGGTCTGTGAAGACTGTGAAATTCATCACTTGTTTCCAGATGTTGTCTTTTGCCTGTTTGACCCGGTTTTCCTCAAGGCGCTGGTCACTCACGGGAAATCCATCTATGACAGAAGGAGCGAACATGTCACTATCGACCTCCATCTGGCGATCCTGTTCAGCAGGTACACCTCCAGGAGCCCATGACACTCGTCCGCCGTCAGGAGATTTTTCCCTGCGGTGTGTGTCATCTGATAGGAAAATCGCATCATTCTTATTCGGAAGCGTTGAATTCTTGGGGTCAACTCGTCCAGATGTTTGGTATTCAGTAAGGCCAGCAACGGCTTGTGATCCGTTTCAATCGTGAACATTTTCAGTCCAATCAGAAATTCGGAGAATTTTTCACAGCACCAGGTGACTGCGCGCGCTTCCTTCTCTACCTGGGCGTACCTTTGCTTCGTGTCAGTCAGCGATCTGTACGCATGAAAGACTGGCCTCCAGTCTTGTCCGTCTTTCTGGAGTAAGACTCCTCCGAGACCATAATTCTGATGAAGCATCAGCAGACACCTTTG
>JABMCL010003780.1:0-15000 GCA_018857735.1 Alviniconcha marisindica
TGGACTATCAAATCTTCAGTTGTCGAGCGTTTCATAAACCACGAGGGCCTAGAAAGCGGACCGCCCGTATAGTTATCTGCACCCATTCTTTACCACATCCTATTACGCACTTCTTGTTTAATTTAACGCACGTCTTTCTCATCACTCACCTATCTACATGTTTACCTGCGCTCCAAGTCCGGCAGCAGACACAATAACACGTCCAGGCAACTCCAGGCCTGTACAGGCAGGTAGATAACAGCAAAAATGGCCGGCTCTGTGGTCTCAATTCTCGTTTATGTCCACATTAATTTGGCGGGGAGCGACAGGTAGCCATTGAGGGCATAAGAACAGAGAAGGTGGAACAAGGAGTGATAATATATATACCCCAGTCCCCGATCCGTGTAGCCTTCCCTTTTCTCAGCTTGTCGAGTAATTTTGGTTACAGATAAATTCAGCTACGATGGATGCGAGTTAGATGTGTGGTTTTTGGAAGTTTAAGGGCTCTCTGATTGTCGTATTTTACAGAGTAATAGGATTTCCGAAAATAACGTGACTGATTACGTTAACGTCTGCGTTTGCACGCTGCATTTTGCTGATTCCGTGTGCTGACGATGGGATGACGTCAGCAGGATGGCGTTGGTTTAGTCTGCGTGTATTCGTGACAGCCGGCACAGCTACCCAGTGATATAGAACTCCACTTAGAGCATTATCTAATTTTGTCTTTTTTCTCTCTTTTTTCTTGTCGTTTTATGAAATATGCTTTTATTTATTGATTAGCTTGTTTGTTTACTTCTTCTTGTTCTTTTTTCCCCCCACCATTCTTCTTTTTCTTCTCTGTTCTTCTTTTTCTTCTTCCTTTTCTTTTTCTCTTTTCTTGTTGCTATTGTTGTTGTTGTTGTTGTTGTTGTTGTTGTTTCTTCTTCTTCTTCTTCTTCTTCTATTAGTCTACTTTTTTCTTATTCGTTTTGAGGTGACTCTATGGGGTTGGTGGTGACGGCGGTGGTGGTGGCGGCAACGGTGGTGGTGGTGGTGGTGGTGTGTGTGTGGTGGTGTGTGTGGTGGTGTGTGTGGTGGTGTGTTTGTGTGTTTGAGTGTTTGTGTGTGTGTGTGTGTGTGTGTGTGTGTGTGTGTGTGTGTGTGTGTGTGTGTGTGTGTGTGTGTGTGTGTGTGTGTGTGTGTGTGTGTGTGTGTGTGTGTGTGTGTGTGTGTGTGTGTGTGTGTGGTGTGTGTGTGTGTGTGTGTGTGTGTGTGTGTGTGTGTGTGTGTGTTGTGGTGTGTGTGTGTGTGTGTGTGACAGAGAGAGAGAAGTGTGTGTGTGTGTGTGAGAGAGAGAGAGAGAGAGAGAGAGAGGTGTGTGTGTGTGTGTGTGGTGTGAGAGAGAGAGAGAGAGAGAGAGAGAGAGAGAGAGAGAGAGAGAGAGAGAGAGAGAGAGAGAGAGAGAGAGAGAGAGAGAGAGAGAGAGAGAGTGTGTGTGTGTGTGTGTGTGGTGGAGAGAGAGAGAGAGAGAGAGAGAGAGAGAGAGAGAGAGAGAGAGAGAGAGAGAGAGAGAGAGAGAGAGAGAGAGAGAGAGAGAGAGAGAGAGAGAGAGACACACACACACACACACACACACACACACACACACACACACACACACACAGACAGACAGACAGAGAGAGACAGGCAGACAGACAGACAGAACAGACACAGACACAGACACAGACACAGACAGACAGACAGACAAAAATCCGGGGAATCCGGTGTCAAATTTCGATATGTGATCTGTCTGCTGCATGGCTCGTTGTTGATGAGGCTGTTGTTGTTTTTGTTGATGTTACTGCTGCTGTTCTTACTGTTCTTCTTGCTGCTGCTGCGATAGTTGTTCCCGTTGTTGTTGATGTTGTTTATAGTGGTGGTGATGGTAGTAGCGGTGTTCTTGCTGCCGTTCTTTTATTGTTGTTGTTGTTGGTGCTGGTGCTGGTTAAGGATGTACCTCTGGTGGAGTTTATGTACCTGGTATTTACTCGCATGCCAGGTGAGAGTTACAGTAGGTGACTCAGGTCTTTGTTGCTGTGTTAGTGTGACGTCTTTCGAGCGCTAATTATCAACTCCCTAGTGAAGTAAGTGGATGCGTATCTGGTTACATTTTATGTTGTCACTATTCTTAAGATCCAAATACAAAAAATTTCAAACGAACGCTTATTTATTTTAACACGGACACACAATATGCACATTTTCGGGGAAATCCCCTTCGTCAAGCCAAAAAAGACACTTAAACAACCAATAAACGGTCAAAAACGATGAAAAATGAAAGCAAAAGACTTATCTTGTTTTGGTTGAGTTTTTACAGCTTGTTCGGTGCTTGGAAGATTCTTTTGTACTCGCCTTGGGCTGCTAAAAAATATTGTTTTATAAGTAGGTCCTTAGAAATTTCCATTATTATTACCATTAGTGTGTTGTGTAAGGCTTCACGCTAAATTAGTGTGTTGTGTAAGGCTAGGGTTGATAATTTTCACGCTAAATTAGTGTGTTGTGTAAGGCTAGGGTTGATAACTTTCACGCTAAATTAGTGTGTTGTGTAAGGCTAGGGTTGATAATTTCCACGCTAAATTAGTGCGTTGTGTAAGGCTATGTTGATAATTTTCCCATTATTTGTAAGGCGGGTTGATAATTTCACGCTAAATTAGTGTGTTGTGTAAGGCTAGGGTTGATAACTTTCACGCTAAATTAGTGCGTTGTGTAAGGCTAGGGTTGATAACTTTCACGCTAAATTAGTGTGTTGTGTAGGGCTAGGGTTGATAACTTTCACGCTAAATTAGTGTGTTGTGTAAGGCTAGGGTTGATAATTTCCACGCTAAATTAGTGCGTTGTGTAAGGCTAGTTGATAATTTTCACGCTAAATTAGTGTGTTGTGTAGGGCTAGGGTTGATAACTTTCACGCTAAATTAGTGTGTTGTGTAAGGCTAGGGTTGATAATTTCCACGCTAAATTAGTGGTTGTGTAAGGCTAGGGTTGATAATTTTCACGCAAATTAGTGTGTTGTGTAAGGCTAGGGTTGATAACTTTCACGCTAAATTAGTGTGTTGTGTAAGGCTAGGGTTGATAATTTTCACGCTAATTAGTGCTTGTGTAAGGCTAGGGTTGATAACTTTCACGCTAAATTAGTGTGTTGTGTAAGGCTAGGGTTGGTAATTTTCACGCTAAATTAATGTGTTGTGTAAGGCTAGGGTTGATAATTTTCACGCTAAAGGGGTCAGCAAATCGGCGGTTCATTGTGTAACTGATAATGAAACCGGCCTCACCTTTGACCCACTGCGACTTAACGCTTGGGTCTGTGGCACTGCCCGGGATCGACTCCAGACCTCCACGCGCGGTCCGTTCTGCTCAACTCTTTGAATGGCAGCTAGAGCACATGCATAACACTGGCGGATATATAAAGCAATCTTATCGGAGTCACCCTCAGCCTAGTTCACAGTGATGCCCCTTTTCATCCAATCTGTCGGTTGACTGGCCAAGAAACACGCTTTGGTAACACCGTACAGGTGTGAGCCGCTTTGGGGAACAGACTTGACTGCCTGAATTGGGCCACTTTGAAGGGAACGGTGTCGTAAATGTCTGATTTGGAAAAGGGAATGGGGTCAGGGTGGGGGTTGAGGGGTTGAGAGGGAGACAGTCTCAAACAAAGAGACAGAATGGCATGGGGGTCGGAGTTGGGGGGAGGCAGGGTTTCACCTTCGAGAAAGAACGTGTAATAACAATAATAATAGTAATAAAAGTATTGGTAAAGCGCAAAATCTTGTCCATAAATACTTTTCTAAGCGCATGTACACACACACACACACACACACACACACACACACACACACACACACACACACACACACACACACACACACACACACACACACACACACACACCACACACACCACACCACACACACACACACGCACACAGCACACACACACACACACACACACACACACCACACATACACACGCACGCATACGCACGCGCTCACACACACACACACACACACACACACACACACACACACACACACACACACACACACACACACACACACACACACACACACACACACACACACACACACACACACACACACACACAAACTGTATGATAAAACATGTATTTTGCATCTCTTGGAAAAAATGAACACTAATAAACTTTGTTGCTTCACAGCAATTAACCCCTTCACTGTCACGATGTCCCTTGAAAACGACCGGAACAAAATCAACCTTAAGCTTTTTTGTCTTCTGTTTTGCACTGACATGCGAAAGGATTGTTATTAAAACGCATAGCATTGAAAGTAGATGTGTTAGGCTATAGGACCGGAAAATATAATGTTTGCATGCGCGTCCGTGCGTCATTCATCCAGAGGATTTTACAGGCCGGGGCAATGAAGATCGAGGTTAAACCCAGCGGGAGGCCACTCTGACGTAGCCAGAGGTGAAGAAGTAGCGTCTCATGACGTCGTAGCCAACAACGCCATCGACACCAATGACGGCATTGCGAGCAAACAAAACGCAGAACGTCTGCGAGGTGCGTGCAGTGGAAGAATAGACCGGAGGCCCCGCACTATGAGGACACCCGGCAACAACGGGGTACCGGGGTCCATATCTCACAGCTCCGGGCCCCTCCCCTTTCTACCTATTTCTCCGCACCCCCCCCCCCCCCCCCCCCCCTTGCCCCCCCCCCCCCCCCCCCCACACCGTCCGAATTTTATCACCTTTGGCAGGTATTTGAAGGGGGAATCTGTCCGTGGTGTGGTCAGTAAGACCGGAACCAGGGCAGGCAGCAGCAAGCGAGCAGGTAAGTCAGACTCGGCTCCTCTGAAGGAACTATAACTTACAGCGTGGTCTGTCCATGACCCCCGCCGTTCTCCAACAGATATATACATGTACATATACAAAATACAAGAGAGCTTTATTATTTAAAGTTTAAAAAAAAAGTTAAAAAATAATAATGTTAAAAACAACTGTAACACCACGTTGCGTTAATTTTGTGTGTGTTTTCTTGAATCCTTTCTCAATGAATCGATACTAAAGAATGCTCAAACTTTATTATTCATAATGAATGCATAAAATGAAAATGTGCCTTTTGGGTCATTCGAATTCCACGAAAAAGGACAATTACACAATTCAACATAACAAAGGTAGGAGCATACAAAAAAAGGAAGAAAAAAAGGAAGAAGATCAACTTATACCAAAAAAAACACAAAAAACTCCCTCAACATCACGATTTTTGTTTTAACTTCTATTTTGATTTCATTTTCAATTCGGGATTGAGCTTGCGTCTGTGACGATTATCGGGCGACGTGATCACGCAATGTTCGCGTGTTTTGTTGTTGTTTTTGCTGAAGAAGCGGCGCGTGCAACATTTATTAGCTTGGACATGGGCCACATTTCTGTGAATTAGGTTCCTCTAACCGTTTCTAAGGAAATTCAGATTTAAAATGTTATACAAAATCAATGGAGCTTAATTTTTTTTTTCATTTGAGTGAGTTTTGATGTGTTGTACCTGTTTGAGGAAATGTGTTTTGAAAAGCCTAGTTTATTCATCCTGGCCATATTCCATATTCTTCTCATTTTCCGATGGTTTGCTTACTGCATTGCTGCAAAAAAAATGGTTAAGGAATAGATCCCCTGTGTTGTGAAACAGAAACTAGTCATTAATAATAATTACAATTATTATTACTATGTAATTATTATTACTAAAAAGTCATTTAATGTCTTGCTCGTGAAAATATCAACCGCGAGATTCGCACACGTTGAAATTTATAAAACCTTCAAAACAAGAACGAAGGAAAAATATCCCTGTGTTTCACACATATATAGTGTAAAGGAAATGTTGACAAACTGAGAAATTTCGTCCAATTTTTCCGTGCACCATAACATCAAATGTTCGGCAGTTAATATTCATGAGTCTTTCTAACGCAATTTTTTTTTTTTTTTTGTTCTTTGGTGATATTTCTCTAGCAATTTCAAATAGTACTACTAGTACTAGTCATGGCACGAGCTGCCATGTCGGTCAAAGCGTTGGGAAAAGATAATCTTGTAGAAAGGCAGATTCCAAGGTATTTGTTTGAAAGCGTTTGCAAGAAACCTGGCATTCTGGCCATAATTTGTTTCCCTTCTAATGATGTGGCCACCATTTCTAAACAAAGCAATGCCAGATTTGTCTAAGATATTAATCATTCCAATGCTATTTGCCATTTCGTAAAGAATATTCATTCGGTTTTGTAAGCCATGCATATGGTGAGTCAGATATCAAAATAACATCGTCTGCAAACATGAGTATAAAATCGGAACACCGGACACTATAAGAGAGTCTGCACTGAAAGTTTACTCTGGTAGAAAAAGAAAAAAAACTTGCCGCACCGGGGACTCGAACCCATGTCAGTATGGCGCCTGGCGTTCAGTATACCCACTGAGCTATTCCCATTTGGTTACATCTCCCTACTTCAGACCCCTGGGAACGATAAACTAACCCGTCAGGTCAGCTTCTGTAACTGTCCATCACCCTTAATACTAAGCTCCTTTAAAACAAAATTATATCTGAGACGGAAGAACTCAACTAGAAGGGGAGCGGCGATGGCTCAGTGGCAGAGAGCTAGACTCGTGATCGAAAGGTCCAGCACGAAGGACACCCGCCATGTAGCAACCAAATAGCACTGTAAGTATACACGACTTTCAGCACCAATGATACCAAAACAATCAAACAGCACTGTATGTATACACGACTTTCTGCACCAAGGATACCAAAACAACCAAACAGCACTGTTAGTACCCCACTTCCAGCACCAATGACACCCGCCATGTAACAACCAAACAGCACTGTTAGTACCCCACTTCCAGCACCAAGGACACCCGCCATGTAACAACCAAACAGCACTGTAAGTACACCCCTTCTAGCACCAGTAATACCCGTCATGTAACAACCAAATAGCACCGTAAGTATGCACCACTTCCAGCCCCAAGGATACCCGCCATATAACAACCAAGAACACTGTCAGTACCCCACTTCCAGCACCAAGGATACCCGCCATATAACAACCAAGAACACTGTCAGTACCCCACTTCCAGCACCAAGGATACCCGCCATATAACAACCAAGAACACTGTCAGTACCCCACTTCCAGCACCAAGGATACTCGCCATATAATAACCAAATAGCACCGTAAATATGCACTACTTCCAGCACCAAGGATACCCGCCATATAACAACCAAATAGCACCGTAAGTATGCACTACTCCATATAACAACCAAATAGCACCGTAAGTATGTACCACTTCCAGCAACAAGGATACCCGCCCTGTAACAACCAAATAGCACCGTAAGTATGCACTACTCCCAGCACCAAGGATACCCGCCATGTAACAACCAAATATCACTGTAAGTACACCCCTTCTAGCACCAAGGATACCCGTCATGTAACACCGAAACAGCACCAAGGATACCTGCCATGTAACAACCAAATAGCACCGTAAATACCCCACCTCCAGCACCAAGGACACCCGCCATGTAACAACCAAATGACACTGTAAGTACACCACTTCTGTGGACGTTCAAAATGCGCTGTTAAGGGCTACTGTCACTCATTCAGATTCACAGGGGACAAGAGCGCAGTGAGTCTGTTCGAGAGCAGAAAACAGCGACATACAATAATGATCGTTTAATCAATTACCCGGTATGCTTTCTGTGCCAGTCGCATATTCAAAACAAGAACATTTCTCTGAGGAAGTAGTAATTTGGGTAATCCTTTAGGAAGACGTAATTTGTGTAGTCCTGTAGGAAGCTGAAATTTGGGTAATCCTTTAGGAAAATGTAATTGGGGGAACCCTGTAGGAAGATGTAATTTGGGTAATCCTTTAGGAAGACGTAATTTGGGTAATCCTCTAGGAAGACGCAATCCCTGCGTATACTCCGTTTTAACATGTGAGCCCTTCATGAACTTTCCACTGTAATAATAATAATAAAATATCCGCGAGTGAATAATTATGGAGCAAACGTTTAGACTAAATTAATTGCAAAATAAAGTATCTCAATTCCATGGTCAGCGTCACCAAGGGACAGAAGATATAAATTTGAACTTTAAAAGCTAATTCTCCATTGGAGCCTCTTCAAAAGACCTCCACAACCTTGCAAGGGAGCCTGTCAGCATCTAACAACGTGTCAAGCCATTGAATATTTTAAATATATATTGCAAGCGGCATTACGTTGTCATGTCATGTTACTTGTTTTATTGGTTCGTTCTTGGTCTTGATCTTGATGTGATACATCGCTGGACCTAATTTTAGGTATAGATGCGACGAGAGAGGAATGCGCACGTGCAAATCAGATGGCACTTTGGGTGACGATCCGTTGCTTGAAGTCCTCAAGAGTGGGGGCCTTCACTTGGTAGTCACCGAGGTGGTTCCAGTCGGTGGTGGTGCGGACAAAGAAAGAGTTCTTGTGCTGTTCAGTGTTGGAGTGGGGAACTAAGAATGGTCTGGAGTTAAGTGTTGCCTGCCTGTCTGTAATGTTCTCCGCTGTGAAGTCATGGAATTTTGTTGGACTAATTTGTCTTTTTCTTGCTGTAAGGGGTTTTGAAAACTGTTCAACATATCTGTTCGTTATGTTTAGTGGTGAGACTGTTACTTAATCAAGAATGAGACAACAACAGTTCTGGAAGTTCTGTTAGCTTTTGGGTTCTGTTTTATGTATAAATACTTTCTCATTGCAGTATGTCACGAAATATGTACAAAATAAATATAACCGGAAATGCGTCTGAATTTTGTGCTGATTTGAACCTCTTTGTTTCCACACAGCTCCCAGTCAGGCTTTTCAGAGGGTCTGATGCTTCTAAAATGTATACACAACGTGATTTCAAGTGCGCGCAATTAACGTTTACTTCCGAGGTAGACTAAGGTGATTTCGTCATTGTTTCTTCACTAAACAGCTACAGCCACAGGCACAGCCGTACAGCGCTCACGTTCAGACGTTTTCGAGGTGTCTGATACTTCTGAAATCAATGAACTAAGTGATATCAAGTGCATGCACTTACATCTTTTATTTCCTATACAGACTACAGAATTGTGTAACACTTCCTGTAAGAAGATGTAATTTGGGTAATCCTGTAGAAGAGATAAGTTGGGTAATCCTGCAGGAAGATGTAATTTGGGTAATCCAGCAGGAAGATGTAATTTGGGTAACACGTTTACATTCCTAAACCGAAATTTTCGCGGTGTCTAATAACACAAAACTTTACTCTCTTTTATTTTCTCAAGAAATATTACTTTTAGCACGACAGAAATCAGAATCTTAACTGCTGCATCATTTAAAATCTAAATGGAGAACCAATGACGATACCACCTTAGTCTGTACAAGAAGTAAAAGATGCAAGTGCGTGCACTTGGTACCATTTGGTGCATTGATTTTGAGAAGCATCAGACCCTTTGAAAAAGTCGGAATGCGACCGCTGCATCATTTAGACTTTTCGTGAAGAAACAATGACGAAATCATCTTAGTTTGTATCGGAAGTAAACGTTAATTGCGCGCACTTGAAACCACATAGTGTATACATTTTAGAAGCATCAGACCTTTTGAAAAAGTCTGACCAGGAGCTTTGTGGAAAAAGAAGAGGTTCAAATCAGCACAACTGAGTTGAGGTAAAATGTCTCCGGCTCGGTTTTGTCGAGTCGAAACTTGCATATCTAGCTGTTTCTAAGCAGCCTAAAACCACAAACCGTTAGTTGCCAAAATTGATCCTGCAAATCTTGACAGAATTATCACTGTGATACTGCCCCTTTCACTGGCGTCTCGACCCCTTCACGTCTGATAGATGATCTTTGAATTGCCCTCCAGGAATATATAGGTCATTTCTTATCGAGTGTGAATTAATGTGGCCTGCGGGCGGAGAGAAAGTCTCGGGGGCCAGATTTACGTCGTTGGGTAAGTGCCCGACGAAAAGGAGTTGACTTTGAAGTGATTGTGAAGGTGATCTGACTACTCAACGTAGGAGGGGCCTGCGTAAAATAGTCGTCACTCGAGTTCTTACGTTAGCACTTTTTTCTTTCTTTCTTTGTGTGGTGTGTGTGTGTGTGTGTGTGTGTGTGTGTGTGTGTGTGTGTGTGTGTGTGTGTGTGTGTGTGTGTGTGTGTGTGTGTGTGTGTGTGTGTGTGTGTGATGACGACAGCACGTTTTACGTGTCTGCAACTTTAGATCTTGTATCGAACGGATGTTGTGTTTGGCCCATTAGAAACAGTGCTGTGGGTGGGGTGGGTGAGGATAGGAGGTGTGATCACCAACGAAATTGTAACTTTCTTCTTCTGTCAAGTATATGGCCCCGTGCATGATATTAATATCGAAGAATAAGACCATGACACTAATACTACTGCTACCTCCTGCTGCTACTTCTACTACTACCGTGCTTTCACCAAAGTCTCATAACCAGTCACAGCAAGAGATATATATTACAACACACACACACACACACACACACACACACACACACACACACACACACACACACACACACACACACACACACACACACACACACACACACACACACACACACAGAGGCACACACGTACGTACGCACACGCACGCACGCGCACACACGCGCGCACACGCACACACACACACACACGCACACGCACACACACACACACACACACACACACACACACACACACACACACACACACACATTCGCATATGCACAGACGCACACACACTTTTCTACGCACCCGCACACACATGGACACATACACAAACACATAAACACAGACACACACACACACACAAGCCCGCGCGCGCGCGCACCAACACCACACACACACACACAACACAACACACACACACACACACACACACACACACACACACACACACCATCATATACACACAGCACACACACACACAGGCACACACCCACCCCCCCCCCACACACACACACACACACACACACACACACACACACACACACACACACACACACACACACACACACACACACACACACACACACACACACACACACACACACCACACACACACACACACACACACACACACACACACACATAGGGTGGAAGAATGGTAGTGACAAACAGGTTAGAAAGAAAACAACAACAACAACAACAACAAAACAATAACAACAACAACAGACCAAAAAAAATACTAAAACTACTTGGATGTATACATGGCCATACAAATCATGGACTGCAGATTTTGTAATTTCGTAATATACGTTTCGCTTTCCGATCAGGCCTATTATAGCCAATGCTTGACAGATTGATGGGTAACCTCATTTTCGTGAAACAAGCAGATGATGTTGTTCACTTACATTTTCAGGAAATCGATTCATTCATTATGTTGAACGATTTATTGATCGGCTGCCATAATTACGGATGACTTAGTTTAATTGATGAGCATTATCGATTGATTTTAATCATGGATTGCTTGGTTGACATATGTGTTGGTTAACTGCTTGATTGCTTGGTTAACTGGTTTTAATCATTTCTTTCGGGGGTTTAACTGGTTTTAATCATGGACTGCTTAGTTGACATATGTGTTGGTTAACTGCTTGATTGCTCGGTTAACTGATTTAAATCATGGATTGTTTAGTTGACATATGTGCTGGTTAACTGCTTGATTGCTCGGTTAACTGGTTTTAATCATGGATTGCTTAGTTGACATATGTGTTGGTTAACAGCTTGACTGCTCGATTGACTGATTTCAATCATGAATTGCAGGCAGTGGACTGAGACGCGGTGCAAAGGAAGCGAAAGGGCAAACAATCAGAAACCACCACAAGGTTTTTCTGCAGTGGTCAGACTTAACACCAGGCAGAAATATGAAGACAGCTGTTGTACTTGGTAAGAAGACTATCGCAACTATATTGTAACAATTAAATACTGTAGCCAGCTGATAACTGAAGCAGAATTAAACAAAGATAAATAGAGAAGAAGAAGAAAACAGCATTCTTTTTTCTTTCTTTTTTAACCATTTTTGTGTCTGGATCTTGCACAAGCACTCACTTTGAACTAAGGCTCAAGAGCACGACCTGAGTGCGCAGAGAAACGATTCTTAATGTGATAACTATGGATAGCATTGATGTCGCGATAGCTCCGCGGTATGACCAAGAAAAACTGAATGACATGGAGTGAATGAACGGGAAACTAATATCGCTCCGCGTTGGCAAACGTTCATTTTCTTCAACCTGACTTTTCCAGAAAAATCTGAAACAAGAATGACTGCTAGCATTCTAAAACAAGGTCCAAACGCATAAAAAGTTCAAACGAACGCTATTTATTGGTACAAAAACACAATCTGCAAATTCTCGGGGTCATCCCCTTTATTAATTTTCTCCTTCTTCTTTTATTTTTTTTAATTATAAATAATAATGTGTTATTTTTCACCGCTTAACTGTTAAGTGTCGTTTTGCAGCTTGATAAAGGGGATTACCCCGAAAATTCGCAGACTGATTTTTTGTCCCATGAAATAGCGTTCTTTTGAACCTTTTATATGTTTGGATCTGACTTCTCCACAGTTTGACTGAAAGTATGTGTTTCAGTACTATAAACGGTTCTGGTTCTGCCTACCCCTCTGAACTGATACAGGTCTACACTCCGTCTTTTATATTACGCTCTTCTTCTGACACCAGCATGCTGAATATCGAACATTGCAAATGCAAGACTCGTGGCTTTTGCACTTTCTCTTGCTTTGGACCCCACTTTTGGAATTCACTCCCACAAGACCGTAGACACTGCTCAGCCCTGTCATCTTTTACAGCCACACTGAAAACCATCCTCTTCTCACAGTATTTCCGCCCCAACTAACATGAATACCCAGTTTCTGCTCCAGTCATTGTGTGTGTGTGTGTGTGTGTGTGTGTGTGTGTGTGTGTGTGTGTGTGTGTGTGTGTGTGTGTGTGTGTGTGTGTGTGTGTGTGTGTGTGTGTGTGTGTGTGTGTGTGTGGTGTGTGTGTGTGTGTGTGTGTGTGTGTGTGTGTGTGTGTGTGTTGTGTGTGTGTGTGTGTGTGTGTGTGTGTGTGTGTGTGTGTGTGTGGTGTGTGTGTGTGTGTGTGTGTGTGTGTGTGTGTGTGTGTGTGTGTGTGTGTGTGTGTGTGTGTGTGTGTGTGTGTGCGTTTGCGTGCGTGCCGATCAGTGACATATATATATATATACATATGGCTTTAATTTATTGCGTTAACATTCTTCGCTTCACATAATACTTTATGTAAATTGCATTAGTATCGCTATGTTCTACATGTGTATATAATGTGTGTGTGGTGTGTGTGTGTGTGTGTGTGTGTGTGTGTGTGTGTGTGTGTGTGTGTGTGTGTGTGTGTGTGTGTGTGTGTGTGTGTGTGTGTGTGTGTGTGTGCGCGTGCGTGTGGTGGCTTACCTGTGTTGCAGCGTCGCTGGTGGTGTTGGTGGCGTCGTCGACGACGGACCGGCCTTGTGTGGACGCCCCCATTAACTGCGCCAAGAAGGACCAGGAGACGAACATCTGCTCGAATCTCATTGACTCGGTGGCCTACTGTCCCCGTTACTGCGGCAAATGCTCAGGTAAGCAATCAGCTACGACTGTCCCTGTTGTTGTAGAAGTTGTACGGCTGTCCCTGTGGCTGTAGCCGCTGTACAGCTGTCCCTGTTTATGTAGCCGCTGTACGGCTGTCCCTGTGGCTGTAGCTGCTGTACAGCTGTCCCTGTTGCTGTAGCCGCTATACAGCTGTCCCCGTTGCTGAAGCCGCTATACGGCTGTCCCTGTGGCTGTAGCTGCTGTACAGCTGTCCCCGTTGCTGCAGTCCCTGTACAGCGGTAGCCGCTGTATAGCTGTCCCTGTTGCTGTAGCCGCTATACAGCTGTCCCCGTTGCTGCAGCCGCTGTACTGCTGTCCCTGTACAGCGGTAGCCGCTGTACAGCTGTCCCTGTTTCTGTAGCCGCTATACAGCTTTCCCTGTTTCTGTAGCCGCTGTAAAGCTTTACAATTTAATTTAAAAAAAGATCACGCAACGCACAAAATGCCCACATACAAATCAATGGTACATAAACAAAGCAAAACAAACAACAATTAATAAATATATATATACCTACCTACCTACCTACCTACCTACCTACCTACCTACCTACCTACCTACCTACCTACCTACCTACCTACCTACCTACCTACATATCTATCTATCTATCTATCTATCCCAAGGACCGACCCCGGAGCCCACGTGCCGAGACTTTGACAAGCTGTGCCCCACTCTGGTCAACTCGGATTACTGCGCGAAGGACATCGCCAGGCAGCTGTGCGCAAAGTCTTGTGGACTGTGTGGTATGGCCAGCTGTCAGACCAGTGTGTGTGTGTGTGTGTGTGTGTGTGTGTGTGTGTGTGTGTGTGTGTGTGTGTGTGTGTGTGTGTGTGTGTGTGTGTGTGTGTGTGTGTGTGTGTGTGTGTGTGTGTGTGTGTGTGTGTGTGTGTGTGTGTGTGTGTGTGTGTGTGTGTGTGTGTGTGTGTGTGTGTGCCTGTGTGTGTGTGTGTGTGTGTGTGTGTGTGTGTGTGTGTGTGTGTGTGTGTGTGTGTGTGTGTGTGTGTGCGTGGTGTGTGTTGTGTGTGTGTGTGTGTGTGTGTGTGTGTGTGTGTGTTGTGTGTGTGTGTGTGTGTGTGTGTGTGTGTGTGTGTGAATAGGTGGGTGTAATTCTTGTGGGCTGTGTGGTATGGTCAGCTGTTGGACCAGTGTCTAAGGGTGGGTGGATGTGGTTATTTTGTGGTAAGCTTTGACATCGCCAGACGCATTTTTCTTTGTTTTCGTTGGTGTCATTGAGTGGTATGTGTGACCATCAGACGACTGTCATTGTGTGGTATGTGTCACCATCAGACGACTGTCATTGTGTGGTATGTGTCACCATCAGACGACTGTCATTGTGAGGTATGTGTGACCATCAGACGACTGTCATTGTGTGGTATGTGTGACCATCAGACGACTGCCATTGTGTGGTACATGTGACCATCAGATGAGTGTGACTCTGCAGCATGTT
>JABMCL010003780.1:22500-32500 GCA_018857735.1 Alviniconcha marisindica
CTGGTTGACTGACTGACACATTGACTGACTGGCAGACCGACTGACATACTGACTGACTGACTGGTTGGCTGACTAATTGACTGATTGATAGGATCAATGACTGTCTGACTGACTGGTTGACTGACTGACACATTGACTGACTGGCAGACCGACTGACACACTGACTGACTGACTTACTGCTTGACTGATTGGCTGACTAGCTGATTGATTGGCCGACCAACTGACACACTGACTGACTGAATGACTAACTGACTGATTGATAGGATCAATGGCTGTCTGACTGCCTGGTCGACTGACTGACTGACCGATTGGCTGACTGTCTGGCTGATTAACTGACCGGACTGACTGACTGACATATTGACTGACTGGCTGACTGACTGGCTAGCTGGCTAGCTGCACACTTACTCGTTAGCTCACAGACTGGATGACTGTTGACTGTGTGATTAAATGTAAAATGATAATGGCAGAGAGAGGGGGTGGATGAGGGAGAGGGACACCGAGAGTAAAGAGAGAGACAGAGACAGACAAACAGAGAGAGAGAGAGAGAGAGAGAGAGAGAGAGAGAGAGAGAGAGAGAGAGAGAGAGAGAGAGACAGACAGACAGACAGACAGACAGACAGACAGACAGACAGACAGACAGACAGACAGACAGACAGACATACCTAGACGGAGACAGAGACAGAGAGACAGAGACAGAGACAGCGACAGATTCACGTTAAGAACTATTCTTATTTTTGTTCACCACCAAAAAATAATGTTTATGTACGACCACACTATAATATTATAAAACGCGCGTAAAGAGATGACTTGCCTTGTACATAATGCATTAACTGTGACTTTATCAATTCAATTTATTCAGTCACATTTTTTTCTTCTCTCTCTACAGGCACAACTCCCTCAGGTGGAGTCACTGGTATGTAACGTCCAAATTATCAAGCTAGTGTTCGAACTATTGCTTGTTATTTGTTTGTTTGTATCTTTGTTTGTTAGCCTTCCCTTCCTCAGCCAAAAACCCTCAGGTTCACCAAGTGTTGGGTGAGAAGGTAGCGTGTGCAGCCGTTTCCCCACACCTGCACCTACTGTCGTACAGACACGTACAGTGCTACCCACCACTACTGCAATTGCATTCTGACTTCAGGGATGCAAATAGTTGGTCATGTCACGATAATTATACTCACTGGTAAGCCCGGTTGGCCTAGCGATAAGGCGTTGTACTGATAAGCAGAAGGGCCTTGGTTCGATTCCACGTCGGCTTACCTATCTTTTTAAAGGTTGTGGTTTATCAATGCTGTCTTGTGAATGTGCCCCCACAATTAAATGAAGCATTAAAAAGGCTTACGCTGTTGCCTGCCTTAATACAAAAATCATCTGGCTGGTTCATCATGAACTCAGACTCGCAACTAGTTTGTCCATAAATAAACATTTTTCGTTTGTAGGTTCGGTAGCATGGGTTTTTGTTGTTGTTGTTGTTTGTTTGTTTGTTTGCTTTGTATAGACGTAGTACTGGGCTATTGTTAAATCGCCACCGTAATCACCGTTAGCTATTTGAATAACAAGCTGTGTAATCTATTTTCTCGTTGTTTTGTATTCATTGGGCCTCATAGTAGTAGTAGTAGTAGTAGTAGTAGTAGTAGTAGTAGTAGTAGTAGTAGTAGTAGTGACAATAAAAAATGCATAAATAAATTAAACGTTATAATTATATAGTAATAACCAAAATTTGTCGTTATCTAGTTTGTTTTTTAATCTTACATTGCACATTTTTCTCTTGCTTTTTCATTACTTGTTAATGTATGCGATGAATTCCTTCTTCTTTTTCCTGGTGTATTTCTCGTTGTTAATAGATCATATTCCGTAAAGTTCTGTCCCTTAATCATATATTTCCACTTTTGTTGCTCTTGCTGCTGATGGCATTTTCGTTTTGTCAGTTCTTGCTTTTGTGGGGTTTTGTTGTGGTTGTTTTAGTTTTTAGTTTAGTTTAGTTTTGTTTTTGGGTCTGCTTTTTTAGGTGTGGGTTTCTGACTGAAATCGTTAGCACAAGTCTGTGTGTGTTTGCCCTGTAGCAGTCGGTCCAAGTCTGTGTGTTTTTGCCCTGTAGCAGTCGGTCCAAGTCTGTGTGTTTTTGTCTTGTGGCAGTCGGTCCTTTGTTTCTGACTGAAATCCCCAGCACAAGTCTGTGTGTTTTTGCCATGTGGCAGTCTGTCCTTTGGTTTTCATAGATCCCCAGCACAAGTCTGTGTGTTTTTGTCCTGTGGCAGTCTGTCCTTTGGTTCTCATAAATCCCCAGCACACGTCTGTGTGTTTTTGTCCTGTGGCAGTCTGTCCTTTGGTTCTCATAAATCCCCAGCACAAGTCTGTGTGTTTTTGTCCTGTGGCAGTCGGTCCTTTGTTTCTGACTGAAATCCTCAGCACAAGTCTGTGTGTTTTTGTCCTGTGGCTCTGTGTGTTTTTGCCCTGTGTCAATCGGTCCAAGTCTGTGTGTTTCTGCCCTATGACAGTCGGTCCAAGTCTGTGTGTTTTTGCCCTGTGACAGTCGGTCCAAGTCTGTGTGTTTTTGCCCTGTTACAGTCGGTCCAAGTCTGTGTGTTTTTGCCCTATGACAGTCGGTCCAAGTCTGTGTGTTTTTGCCCTGTGACAGTCGGTCCAAGTTTGTGTGTTTTTGCCCTGTGACAGTCGGTCCAAGTTTGTGTGTTTTTGCCCTGTGACAGTCGGTCCAAGTCTGTGTGTTTTTGCCCTGTGACAGTCGGTCCAAGTCTGTGTGTTTTTGCCCTGTGACAGTCGGTCCAAGTTTGTGTGTTTTTGCCCTGTTACAGTCGGTCCAAGTCTGTGTGTTTTTGCCCTATGACAGTCGGTCCAAGTCTGTGTGTTTCTGCCCTATGACAGTCGGTCCAAGTGTGTGTGTGTTTGCCCTGTGACAGTCGGTCCAAGACTGTGTGTTTTTGCCACAGTCGGTCCAAGTCTGTGTGTTTTTGCCCTGTGACAGTCGGTCCAAGTTTGTGTGTTTTTGCCCTGTGACAGTCGGTCCAAGTCTGTGTGTTTTTGCCCTGTGACAGTCGGTCCAAGTCTGTGTGTTTTTGCCCTATGACAGTCGGTCCAAGTCTGTGTGTTTTGCCCTGTGACAGTCGGTCCAAGTCTGTGTGTTTTTGCCCTGTGACAGTCGGTCCAAGTCTGTGTGTTTTGCCCTGTGACAGTCGGTCCAAGTCTGTGTGTTTTTGCCCTATGTCAGTCGGTCCAAGTCTGTGTGTTTCTGCCCTGTGACAGTCGGTCCAAGTTGTGTGTTTTTGCCCTGTACAGTCGGTCCAAGTCTGTGTGTTTTGCCCTGTGACAGTCGGTCCAAGTCTGTGTGTTTTTGCCCTATGAAGTCGGCACAAGTTGTGTGTTTTTGCCCTGTGACAGTCGGTCCAGCTGTGTGTTTTGCCGGAAGTCGGCCAAGTCTGTGTGTTTTTGCCTGTGACAGGAGTGGGTTTTTGCCGGACTGCGGCCAAGTTGTAGTAGCCAGCTGACAGTCGGCAAGTTGTGAGATTGTAGCAGACGTGGCAGGAAGAGAGAGCGGGGTGTGAAGAAACGTGCGCCGCAGCCGGTCCAAGTGTGAGTTGTGCTGACAGGGAGCGAGAGGGAAGAGAGAGAGAGAGGGAAGCAGAGAGAGGGATGGAAGAGAGAGCGGGAGGGAAGAGAGAGAGGGAGGGATGAGAGAGAGGGAGGGATGAGAGAGAGGGTAAGATAGAAAGGGAAGGGAAGAGAGAGATTGTGAAGATAGAGAGAGTGAGGGAAGAGAGAGAGGGGGTGAAGAAAGTGGGAGGGAAGAAGAGAGGGAGGAAGGAGAGAGGGAGGGAAGAGAGAGAGGGAGGGAAGAGAGAGAGGGATGGAAGAGAGAGCGGGAGGGAAGAGAGAGAGGGAGGGAAGAGAGAGAGGGAGAGATGAGAGAGAGGGTGAAGATAGAAAGAGGAAGGGAAGAGAGATTGTGAAGATAGAGAGAGTGAGGGAAGAGAGAGAGGGGGTGAAGAAAGTGGGAGGGAAGAAGAGAGGGAGAGAAGAGAGAGGGGGTGAAGAGAGAGAGAGAGGGATGGAACAGAGAGGGGGTAAAAAGAGAGAGAGGGAGGGAAGAGAGGGGGGGTCAAGAAAGTGGGATAGAAGAGAGAGGGAGGGAAGAGAAAGAGGTTGAAGAAAGTGGGAGGGAAGAAGAGAGAGGGAAGGAAGAGAGAGGGGGTGAAGAGACAGAGAGAGGGAGGAAAGAGAGAGGGTGAAGATAGAGAGAGGAAGGGAAGAGGGGGGGAGAGGGAGGGAAGAGAGAAGGTGGGAACAGAGAGAGAGAGGAGAGAGAGAAGGGGGGGGCAGAGAGAGAGAGAGAGAGAGAGAGAGAGAGAGAGAGAGAGAGAGAGAGAGAGAGAGAGAGAGAGAGAGAGAGAGAGAGAGAGAGAAATGTGTGTGCATGACTGCGTGCGTGCGTGTGTGTGTGTTTGCGCGCGCGCGTGCGTGTGTCTGTGTGTCCCGACAGTTTTATGATCAACACATTTTGGACACCACACTGATGAAGAGGCTATTCATTTCCACGTCTCTGAAAGTCTTCAGACCTTAGTAATAATCGCCAAGCTACTCCGTCCCTCTATTGCTTTTCTTCTGACCAACAGCCGAGAGCACAACACAAGGAATGACCGACAGTGATACCACTGAAAATCCGGTCATCACCCAAGGACCGGTCACGACCCAGGAGCCTGTCACAACCCAGGAGCCTGCCACGACCCAGAAGCCTGTCACGACCCAGGAGCCTGTCACGACCCAGGAGGTTGTCACGACCCAGGAGCCTGTTACGACCCAGGAGGTTGTCACGACCCAGGAGCCTGTCACGACCCAGGAGCCTGTCACGACCCAGGAGCCTGTCACGACCCAGGAGCCTGTAACGACAGACAATGATCTCACGACCACGCTCAGGCCACTGCCTTCTCTAAACCGTTAGTAGGAACTTGTGTGTGTGTGTGTGTGTGTGTGTGTGTGTGTGTGTGTGTGTGTGTGTGTGTGTGTGTGTGTGCATGTGTGCGTGTGTGTGTGTGTGTGTGTGTGCGTGTGTGTGTGTGTGTGTGTGTGTGTGTGTGTGTGCTGGTGCGCCATTGCATGGGTAACAACCCCCCCCCCCCGCTCCCTCCCCCCCAAAAAACAACAACAACAAAAAACAAACACAAAAACAACAACAACAAAACAGACCAAAAACAACAACAACAACAAAACAGTCACGCACATAATCCTCTGACCCTATGGAATGCAATGCTTAATTGCATTAATTATACCGCCGGGTCCCCAGAGTGTTCAGCCAGGGAACTCCACAGCAACAGCAATAACAACAACAACAACAACAAAACAAAAACAACAAAAACAACAGCAGCAGCAGTAACAACAACAACAACAGCAGTAACAACAACAACAACAACAACAACAACAACAACAACAACAGCAGTAACAACAACAACAACAATAGCAACAACAACAACAACAACAACAACAGCAGCAACAACAACAACAGCAACAACAAAAACATCAACAACAACAACAACAACAACTGCACGTGCGACCTGTCTCGTTTCAGCCTTGACGCCCTCAGCAGACTGCTATGACCACGACGCTCAGTGCGACTTCCTGGTGAAGAGCTTTTACTGCGGTACCAACGAGCTGGTGCGGCGGATCTGCCCCCACTCCTGCGGACTGTGCGGTCAGTGCTCATCTTAAACTCCAAGCACTGGTTTACGACATCCTTCCTTCAACCACTGCCGCATTTAGTTACGTCATAGGGTCCAGAAAACTGTCAGCTAACGAGCAGTTTTTTGTTGGTGCTCAAACAGTAGTAAGTTTGTTACAAACAACTCAGATTATATCAGACGTTTACTGTATAACTGACCGTGTTTCTTACGCCAGCTCAAATAAAACCAAAATCGCTTGCATCGAGACGGCCCCTTCCCCCCCCCCCCCCCCCCCCCCCCTTTTTTTTTTTTACCCGGGGTGGATGCGTCTCATGTTTACGTGCGTGCTAGGGCGCTTGGTTGCTTCCACAGTCTTATCAGTACCCAGACCTTTCGGAGGGCGCTGACCGCGTCGCTGGACAGCTGCGCGGAGATAAAGAGTGCCCCTTCAGTGGCGTAACTAAATCTGGCATAGTCTGGAGGAAGGTGCCGGAAAGTGATGCTCGGAGTCAGTGCTCATCTGCGTAGCGCCGTCGGTTAACCCTTTCACTGCCATGCCTGCCACGCCGTCACTCGGAAAAACGACCAGTAAAAGTGCCAAACTTGAAATTATGAAGGCCTTTTCCCCCCTTCGCAGGAGCACATGAAAGGACTTCTGCCAAAATGCACAGTACTGAAAGCAGACTTGTTTATAGGACCATCAAACATACTTTTTGCAGGCGTATAAATTATGTGAGCGCTTTTAAGCCCGGAAATTTTACAGGCTGGGGCAGTGAAGGGGTTAATGTCAAAGTAATTTTACCATTTGTAATTTCTTTCTCCGAAGTTTACTTCAGTTGAGCGGCCACTCTCTGGTAATGTATACTGTTTGTAATTGCTTCGCCGGAATGCATTTAGACTGTGCCATCAGTTAATGCCAAAATAAACCGTTCCTATATTTTCTCTGAAATTTATTTTATTTGAGTTGTGCAGTCAGTATATGATATTGGATACTGTTTGTAATTGCTTCGCCGGAATGCATTTAGACTGTGCCATCAGTTAATACCAAAACAAACCGTTCCTATGTTTTCTCTGAAATTTATTTCAGTTGTGCAGTCAGTATGTGATATTGGATACTGTTTGTAATTGCTTCGCCGGAATTCATTTAGACTGTGCCTTCAGTTAACGCCAAAACAAACCGTTGCTATGTTTTCGCTGAAATTTATTTCAGTTGTGCAGTCAGTATGTGATATTGGATACTGTTTGTAATTGCTTCGCCGGAATTCATTTAGACTGTGCCTTCAGTTAACGCCAAAACAAACCGTTGCTATGTTTTCGCTGAAATTTATTTCAGTTGTGCAGTCAGTACGTGATATTGGATACTGTTTGTAATTGCTTCGCCGGAATGCATTTAGACTGTGCCATCAGTTAATGCCAAAATAAACCGTTCCTATATTTTCTCTGAAGTTTATTTTATTTGAGTTGTGCAGTCAGTATATGATATTGGATACTGTTTCTAATTGCTTCGCCGGAATGCATTTAGACTGTGCCATCAGTTAATGCCAAAACAAACCGTTCCTATGTTTTCGCTGAAGTTTATTTCAGTTGTGCAGTCAGTATATGATATTGGATACTGTTTGTAATTGCTTCGCCGGAATGCATTTAGACTGTGCCATCAGTTAATGCCAAATTAAACCGTTCCTATGTTTTCTCTGAAGTTTATTTTATTTGAGTTGTGCAGTCAGTATATGATATTGGATACTGTTTGTAATTGTTTCGCCGGAATTCATTTAGACTGTGCCACCAGTTAATGCCAAAATAAACCGTTCCTATGTTTTCTCTGAAGTTTATTTTATTTGAGTTGTGCAGTCAGTATATGATATTGGATACTGTTTGTAATTGCTTCGCCGGAATGCATTTAGACTGTGCCATCAGTTAATGCCAAAAAAACCGCCATTTCTCAATAAGAAGTGAATAGAAAGTATACCGTTTGTACAATGTTTTCTGCGAAGTTTACTTGAGTTGTGCAGCCAGTATGTGATAGCGTATACCGTTCGTATCTGTTTCTACGAAGTTTACTTGAGTTGTGAGTCAGTCTTTGGTAACATATACTGTCAGTAATTATGAGATTATTTAGATTGAGAGACAGAGGGGTATGTTTATGGGTGTGTGTGTGTGTGCGTGTGTGCGTGCGTGCGTGCGTGCGTGCGTGCGTGCGTGCGTGCGTGCGTGCGTGCGTGCGTACGTGCGTGCGTGTGGTGCGTGCATGCGCGCGCGCACAATGACCTTGAATTATCAAAACACCCTTTAAAATAATTATATTTGTGGTTCCGCTTTGATGTACGAGGTGGAACGACAATTTAATTCCCCGCTGGGATGAATAAAGCATATTGTTCTGATTCTATGTCCAGTGCAAACTACTCCGTCCGGCATCGGAAACACGACCCCTAGCGGGGTGTGCACCGACTTTGACCCTCAGTGTCCTGATCTGAAGGATTACTGTGACAGAGCGGACCTGCTGGTCAATCGACTGTGCCGACAGACCTGTAATCTGTGTGGCGTTGACATCAGTAAGCGTGTGCTGTTGTCGGGTGTTTTGCGATGTTGTACTTCGTTTTACTCCGTATTACTTCATTTGTATACCCTTACCTTTGTGTGTTGCAATTATAATAATAATGAATACTTAGAGCGCCTAACCCGCACAGGCCCTAAGCGCTTACACGTTTTTTACAAATACATATTTTTGTCAAAATTCAACGCATACAACATGAATGCACACGCACACGCACGCACACACGCAGACTCGCACACGCACGCACGCGCACTCTCACTCACTCACACACACACACACACACACACACACACACACACACACACACACACACACACACACACACACACACCACACACACACACACACACACACACACACACACACACACTCACACACACACACACACACACACACACACCACACACACACACACACACACACACACACACACACACACACACACACACCACACACACACACACACACACACACACACACACACACACACACACACACACACCACACACACACACACACACACACACATCATCACAACACGACACAACAAGTACACAGACATTTTCACACACACACATACCACAAACAACGCCACACACTAGCCACATAGACCATCTGGCAATGAGACTGAAGAAAAGGTTTTTAAAGAGATTTTTTGTTTTTTAATTGTGCAATTGCCGACAGTTACCTACAAAGTATATACTGTCCTGACAGACTTAGCCTACAGAGTAGACCATGCTGACAGAGTTACCGACAAAATGTAGCTGTACTGACAGATTTAGCCTACAAGGTATAGGATGTGTTGACAGATTTAGCCGACATAGTTACCTACAAAGTTTAGACTGTCTAGACAGAGTTAGCCTACAATGTATAAACTATATGTGCTGACATATTTTATAGACTGTGCTGACAGATTTAGCCTACAAAGTATAGACTGTCTTGATAGATTTAGCCTACAAAGTATAGACTATATGTGCTGACATATTATATAGACTGTGCTAATATTTATCCTACAAAGTATGGAGTGTGCTGACAGATTTTGCCTACAAGGTTTATAGACTGTGCTGACAGATTTAGCCTACCAAAGTATAGACTGTGCTAACAGATTTAGCCTACAAAATAAAGAGTGTGCTATGCAGAGAACCCACAGGTGCCAATCTTCCACAGCTGTCATGTTTTCTCAAACTACCAATCTCCTCTGTACAGACCCCACAACTACCAATCTCCCATGCAGAGACCCCACAACTACCAATTTTCTCTGTAGAGACCCCACAAATACCAATCTCCTCTGTATAGACCCCATAACTACCAATCCCCTCTGTATAGACCCCACAACTACCAATCTCCTCTGGAGAGACCCCACAACTACCAATCTCCTCTGGAGAGACCCCACACAATCTCCTCTGTATAGACCCCACAACTACCAATCTCCTCTGGAGAGACCTCACAACTACCAATCTCCTCTGGAGAGAGACCCCACAACTACCAATCTCCTCTGTATAGACCCCACAACTACCAATCTGTAAGACCCAACTACACCCTCTGAGACCCACAACTACCAATCTCCTCTGTATAGACCCCACAACTACCAATCTCCTCTGGAGAGACCTCACAACTACCAATCTCCTCTGGAGAGACCCCACAACTACCAATCTCCTCTGTATAGACCCCACAACTACCAATCTCCTCTGGAGAGACCACACAACTACCAATCTCCTCTGTAGAGACCCCACAACTACCAGTCTCCTCTGTATAGAGCCCACAACTACCAGTCTCCTCTGTA
>JABMCL010003780.1:37500-40000 GCA_018857735.1 Alviniconcha marisindica
GGATATTTGTCTTCTTCTCCACGTCGCAAGGGATTAGTAATTGTTCTCAACAGCAGTATCAATATTTCTTTGCTGTGCCTCGGCAGCAGTATCTGGCAGAAGAGAAGAACAGTAATATATGTACTGTTTTCATTTTACATCTATCAGAGCTACTGTTTTCAAAACATAAATTCGGATGGGCTTATGAAGACCAGGTACAGTTTGGGTGCATTATTTCGCTGTGAAACGGCAACAAATGGTCCCAGGGCATGACATTCCGAACAAACGCGTGCAACAGAAACAAAAACAAAAACTAAAAAAGAGGAAAAAGAACTAGAGAGATCAGATACAGTCTTATTTGTTTTCACCAAAAGAAAATCTAAAACATTAGAAATACACTAATGATTACTTAGATTATTTACGGTGAAACATATTATAACTCTAACCTGAACCGAAACTATAGATGCACCTCTCTCTCTCTCTCTCTCTCTCTCTCTCTCTCTCTCTCTCTCTCTCTCTCTCTCTCTCTCTCTCTCACACACACACACACACACAACAACAACAACAACAACAACAACTGCTCTCTCTCTCTCTCTCTGGTCAGATATAACCACCATGATTGACTGGGCGTTAAAAGCCAATTTCCTTACTTTTTTCGGATCATGTTATGAAACAAAATGCGTACATGTGTTCGTAGTAGTAAAAATCATATTCTACAATGCATACTGTGATTGCATCTACCCCTTCTCTACTTATTCCATGCTTTGCCAATGTACAGTTAGTACCGTACTATTTGCCAGTGTTCAGTTAGAAATATTTTACTCAGTGAATTAGCTTTTTACTATTCACTGGAGCAGATCGTGTCTGTGATGATCGTGACATTAGCATATTGCCATCAGTTCCTGTTGTTTAGTAGAGCTTTACAGAGCTGGAGATACATCGGCCATGTTGCTGCGTGCAGGTTTGTCACAAAATAAATTCGGCTCTGCTGAAGCGGTATTTTGTTCTGATTTTGATTAAAACCAATAAAACCAGATATATTATGTATATATTCCCACACATGCAAAGGCCTACACCTATCAGTCAAATCAGATCAATATTTTATTTTATGTCTTTTCACATCGGTGTGATATTAGACCATAAAAAAATATTATACTAATTTACCCACAGGACTATGAACAATCAATTTAACAATATGATTGATAACATTAGTATTATACAAAAGATCTCCTACGTTGTTGCAAGCATTTAAGTTATATCCATTTTTGTGAAATAACTCTGTGGTAATAGGATATCTGTGGTAATAGGACATTCAAGTAGTATGTGTTTAGATAAGATTTTAAAGAGCCTACACCTACGTATACAGTCACATCACGTATCAAGGCATCACTAGATACATGTATGCCTACATACCCGGGGAACGGACAAGTGATCACTGGATAAATCAAGGCTGAACCGGACAATTGCTCACCGATAAAGTGTAGCATCCTGACGCCTGCTCGCCGAAATGACGTGTGCTACGAAACACGCGTACACACACTCACACACGCACGCACGCACACGCACGCACACACGCACGCACACACGCACGCACGCACACGCACGCACTCACGCACGCACGCACGCACGCACGCACGCACGCACGCACGCACGCACGCACGCACGCACGCACCACACACACACACACACACACACACACACACACACACACACACACCACCTTCACAAGTACACACGTACTCGCAACTACAAATAAAAAGAACAAAAAGGACACTGTTCACAAAACGTATTTCCTGTCGGAACAGTACGGACGTCATACTTTAATTATTTCGCCAAAATCGCAGCAAAGAAATCTGAAAGAAAACTGACAGCTTGCGTTCTTTAAAAAATAAAAAGTATACAAAAGGTTACAATCAAAAAGAAAAGGCTGCCATTACTATGACAATTAATACAAAGAATACTGATCATGCACGTGCGAAGATTTTAAGAGTTCGAATGGTCGTTGTACAAAACAAATTAAGCAAGTGCTGCATAGAGGTTTAACCTCGGTTTCTTCTTGTTGTCCAATCAGATCAAGCCTGACGAAAACTGCACACCTACTCGCTCCGTTTATTTTGTCATTGCTCCGTTAAAAAGAAGGGTGGGGACGTATATTTATTACAATTTTGTGTGTTTTGATCCAAAATGGTAGAGTTTCAATAATGAATGTCCAGCTCGTCTAACGCAAAGGAAGCATTGAAAAGAACACTCCAAATCAAGGAGTTGGTGTTCTCACACACATAGTCGGATGCTTGCACAGACGGCAACCCGAAAGTGCTGACGAACACATAAGAAAACACACAGACAGACAGAAAAGTAGGCAGGCAGACAGACAGACAAGCAGGCAGACAGACGGACAAACAGGCAGACAGACGGACAAACAGGCATTCAAGCATGATGGTGGAGGAACAAATGTAAAAGAAAGAAATCAAATTCTCTTCGGGTGGATATCAGGATTACATACTGCTACGTACTGACTCGG
>JABMCL010003780.1:45000-47500 GCA_018857735.1 Alviniconcha marisindica
TGGGAAACAGCTATTCCTTTTTGGGCAACGGCTATCGCTTTCTGAGCAACGACTATTCCTTTTTGGGGGCAACGGCTATCGCTTTTTGAGCAACGACTATCCCTTTTTTGAGCAACGACTATCCCTTTTTGGGCAATTGCTACATTGCGGGTTGTCCTCCTCTTTAAAAGCGAAGTAATTTGCACTTTTTTTGCTCGAGGTTATAGAGTGGATTGATGTGGGATATCCAGCTTTTATTTTGGAAGGAGAATTAAAACACTTAATATAATGTATTTCCAAGCAGACAAACCGCATGAGCTTTTTCACTCTCGTTAAATGCTGATTTCCGAAACAGAATATCCCTTCAGGTTAATGTAGTTTCACTGTGATGCAAGAGTGCGTGGAGTCACAAAACGTGTCAACAGGTTTGACCATCGGTATAGCTTCTGTTTCTCTGGCCTCACATTCTGAACTCCACTCAAGCATGAAACAAACATCGCGGCGAAGGAACAGACGCACATTGCCTGCCAGGCACCCGACGCAGCAACCCTGTATTATAACGGGTACTTGAGAAAGGATAGCCTACATATATAGGGACTAATTAATCATCAGTCACAATTGATTTCCTGTGTTGTCAGGGGTGACGTCTTTTGCCGTACGTCACCAGTTAGTCACAAACTACGTCACAGTGTAGCATTTGCCACGGGCATGCGCTCAGGGAGAATGAACAAGAGGTAGAAATGCACCATCGTGTTTTGAGAGTTGCTGTGATCACAAACATTGCCACATATGTGTATGGTCAAAGACATTGGGAAAATGTGTCAATAATCTGATTGTAACCCGCCAGTCGACCGCGCTGGGTCATTTTATGAGGAGGAGGAGGAGAAGAAGAAGAGAAGACGAAGAAAAACTGAACGTATAGGGAGCAGCAGAAGAAGAAACATTGAGAACTCAAATTCGAAAACTTTATTTTACAAGAATTGTAATTTAGGTTTAATCAAACCACAGACAGACAGACAGACAGACAGACAGACAGACGCAGGCAGACAGACAGAGACAGAGACAGAAACTCGAACTCGAACTCGAAAACCTTTATTTTACAAGGATTGTAGTTTAGGTTCAGTCAAAAACCTCTTAACAACTAGTCCTTGCTAATTAAGCTACTGATGAGTATAAATATTAAATTCAGAGAGACAGAGAGTTCCTAACGAACAAAATGCTGCAATGTACATATAACGGTTTACATTTTCTTTGCGCCTAGGGTCTGTTTTCACTGGCAGAGCGGCTTCCTATTACAGTCAACATGGAAACTGTATACTGAACCAGCTCTTAAAGAAATGACCACCTGATTCAGCAACGTAAACAAAATCGTAGGCACACGCTTCGTGTATTCGCTAAGGTTCGTAATTTCACACCGAATTTGGGGTACCCGTTCAAGCGGAGCCACTTGAACTGTTCCTAGCTTCCTTCCTAGTTGGGAAAGTGCCCACGAGGAATAAATAAATGTACCCTCCGTGTACCCACTCGTTCGTGTTTGGCACAAAGAAGCTGTCTGAAACCATAGCATTTTCTGCCAATGTTGGTTTACATATTTTTTGGTCATGCAATACAGACCCAATAATGTGAGCCTGACGACCGCAGTGAGCTAATCAATGACTCATTAGAAACAATAAAATACTCATATTCAGTAATAGGGTGGGCTACGTTGGTAGTGACTTATCATTTGATGATGACGCCAGGAGGTGGAGATGAAGCCAGAAGAAGAAAGAAAGATGAAAAGGAAAAAGAAGAAAATAATGCTGGTAGTGGCCATTGTATAGTAGTAGTAGTAGTAGTAGTAGTAGTAGTAGTAGTAGTAGTAGTAGTAGTAGTAGCAGTAGCAGCAGTAGCAGCAACGGCAGCAGCAGCAGCAGCAGTAGTAGTAGTAGTAGCAGTAGAGTTGTCAAAGTAGTAGTAGTAACAGCAAAAGCAACAACAGTAATAATTATAGAGTAGCAGCAGCAGCAGTAGTAGACGAATATATAGCTTTAGTAAGCTACTTCATTATCCTTTGCAAAATATTCTGGTCAACTCACCATGGTAATTAGGCACAGAAACCTCAAAAGCAGTATAGCTGCACTTTCGGAAGGGAGCGGGTGGGTAGGGGCTGTTTGTACTTTATGGTATGTTATATCTTTTGGCAGTTTTAGCTTGCGAGAGCTTACATGTAGGCCTATGCATTGTGTGTATCTGGCGCTGTGAACACGCAAGGTTTTGTGTGGAAGATTTTTATGCACCATATATAAATGTTCATGTGGAAGTTTTTTTTATTCACCGTATATAAATGTTCATGTGGAAGTGGGTTTTTTATGCACCGTATATAAATGTTCATGTTGAAGTTTTTTTTATGCACCATATATAAATGTTCATGTGGAAGTGTTTTTTTTTTATGCACCGTATATAAATGTTCAATCACTCATCACGCTCTACTAGTCGAGCTGTCCCCACATCTTAGCAACAGCAGCACCAGCAATGTAACAGA
>JABMCL010000820.1:0-5000 GCA_018857735.1 Alviniconcha marisindica
GGGTCTATGGCCAAAATACAATAAACCATCTGAAGTCTGAAGTCTGAAAGTCTCTCTCTCTCTCTCTCTCTCTCTCTCTCTCTCTCTCTCTCTCTCTCTCTCTCTCTCTCTCTCTCTTTTGTTGTTGTTGTAGAAATGTTATGTCCGCAGCGCACATTCCTGAGAGCCACAGTATTGTCATAGACTTGCAATGGAAACTTAACAGTACGCTGTCTGTGTCTGTGCTTTCATGTGTTCATTGTATACACTGGCAGACGGACCAAACCCTTCACCTCTTGGCTCTAAGGTCAGCAGTCAACTACCTGCCTGGTTGGTATGTGGCATACTGGCCACATCCACAGGCGCATGCAATAATTATGTGCCATTGGCAAAATTGTTATGGACGGGTCTAGCTTCCACATTTTCCCCATGCTTCACCTTCGCGTTCATAAGTTGAACATTTTGGACATCTCTCTCTCTCTGAACCAGAACGAGGCCCAGAGCGCTCGTGTAGAATCGACACACAAAGGAGTTAATTAGCGCTCGAAAGACATAACACAGACACAGCAACAAAGACCTGAGTCGCCTACGGTAACTCTCACCTGGCATGCGTGTAAATACAAGGTACATAAACTCCACCAGAGGAACATTCGTACATACTAAATGAAGTCTACTCGCACGATTATTATGCTCAGAAGTCATTGTATACAAACTGTCACATACATTCTGTTTACGATAGCTGTCACACATACTCGTAGTCCATTCAACCACTCCCACCCTCTGCAACACATAGCCTACACACACACACACACACACACACACACACACACACACACACACAACACACACACACACACACACAACACACACACACACACACACACACACCACACACACACACACACACACACACACACACACTCACACACACACACACCACACACACACCACACACACACACCACACACACACACACACACACACACATATATATATATATATATATAATATATATATATATATATATATATATATATATATCACTGACAGATCTACAATGTTAATCATAATTATAGCGCTAGAGAGAATTAAAAACGTTCCGCAAAAGATGTGATGTGAAACCGCACGAGCCTGTGTCTCCATGGGTAGTCTCTCTCTCTCTCTCTCTCTCTCTCTCTCTCTCTCTCTCTCTCTCTCTCCCTCCCCCCCCCCCCCCTCCCCCGCCCCTCAGCAGGGTGCAAATGTGTTTTCGGACGGACCAGGCGTTGACACGAGCAACACAGTACATCAGTGACAGCAAGTACACGCGCTGTCAGCCAGCCATTTGGCCAAGGGTATAGTCTCTTTCCAACGCTTTGGTTCATCTGGTTTTTCTTCTGCGTCTGAAAGCCGCAGGTTCCTGCCACACGGCTATGCAAATGAGACACGTTTGTACACGCTCTGACAAGTGGAGCATGTTGACTTTGTATTGATTCTTGATTTTTTTATTTTTTTTAAACTGATTTTTTAATGATTTTTTCCGTTCTTCTCCACCGCCCTAGCTTCAAGGTACAAGTCGCAAACAATTTCTGCTGTGTTTAGAGAGGTAGCCTACGGGCTGGAAGGATTGAGAGCTGTTTTCTGAAGAAAAACATTCTTCCCCGCACAGCTAGCACAGCTAGAACAGATCTTGACGATTTGAGTGAATAAGGACGGAAGCAGCAACTAGAGCATGACTACAGCGAACACACAGTTACCAGGGGGTGGATTTGCGGCATATGATCATAAACGTTCTGTAATGGCGGCTATGGTAGGACAGCGAAGTGAGTCAGTCTTTTTGTGAAAACTAAACGGCGCTTGGTGCAAACCTGTATTGTTGGCTCACGGTCAGCGAATTAAGGTTAGTGTGTGTGTGTGTGTGTGTGTGTGTGTGTGTGTTGTGTGTGTGTGTGTGGGTGCGTGCGTGCGTGCGTGCGTGCGTGCGTGTGTGCGTGCGTGTGTGTGTGTGTGTGTGTGTGTGTGTGTGTGGGTGTGAGTGAGAGTGTGTGTGTTGTTGTGTGTGTGTGTGTGTGTGTGTGTGTGTGTGTGTGTGTGAGAGAGAGAGAGAGAGAGAGACAGAGAGAGACAGAGAGAGACAGAGAGTGAGTCAGAGAGTGTGTGTGTGTGTGTGTGTGTGTGTGTGTGTGTGTGTGTGTGTGTGTGCGTCCGAGCGTGTGTGTGTGTGTGTGTGTGTGTGTGTGTCTGTCTGTCTGTCTGTCTGTCTGTCTTTGCACGCTCTGAGCACTGCGATGTTGTTGCAGCCATGTCCTTCCGGTACCATTACGATTACAGCCTATAACGGAATATTTGTTGATGTGTGATCTACTTCAGGTTATTCAAAAGCGTCTCAGTTGTGAACTGCCGTAGTAACTATTGTTACGAAGCCCCACCACGAGTTGTAGCCATGTTCTGACGATAGGGTCTGAAACAGAACGAGGCCCAGAGCGCTCGTGCAAAGCAACACACAAGGGATGAGTGAACAACTGCTGGTGAGGTGGACAAAACAGAACAGCTCTAGAGAAATGTACTCACCTACACGCCGACACATAAAGAACAATTAAAAACACACGTGCTTTCGACACCTGGTCTTCGTCTGGTGTAGAAGACAGATAAAAAAAGATTTTTAATTTTTTAATTTTTTAAAGAAGGCAGTAAAGAAGAAGATTGACAAGAAGTTGAAGTAAAACAATGTTAAGAACCTAAACGTAGATTTAAAATAACGTCATCAAAATGAGGAAAATTAGGAAGATAAAAATGATTTAAAAAATAATAATCAACGAACAAGGTAGTTAATTAGCGCTCAATACTTCGGACGTCACACAAAGACAACACAAAGGATGTACGTCTGGTGGAGTTGATGTACCTTGTATTTAACAGCATGCCAGGTGTAAGTTACCGTAGGCGACTCGGGTCTTTGTTGATGTGTTTGTGTGACGTCTTTCGAGCGCTAATTAACTCCCTTGTGTGTTGATTCTTCATGTTCTGATGATAGTTATTATTTCTACCTGTAAAAGACTTTGGGGGGGAAAAATCACTTCTTGGACTAAGTGGCCCGGAAATGACACAATGACTTGAGAGAAGACGACCTAATATTTTCTGTTTTTTAAAAACGATATCAAAAAGAATCTTGACAAAGAATCCTTAATTTGCCATAAGGACACAAGCGGCGGGTTCACGGTGACTTCTCAGTTGGCGGGACGGAGGATATATTTCATACTGTTCATCATCATGTTTTGGGGGTTGCATATTTCCAACAGCGGGGATCGCCCTGATATAACCGCATCGGTTGACTCGGCGTAAAACACCAACTTACTTACTTACCAACAGTGGTGTACACAGGAACACCCGTGGAAGCAGACTTGCGGGCAACACATATTAACCCTTTCACTGTTGTGCTTGCCTCACACAGGGTTCCAGGCGAGATCAAGAGATCTTAGAGGAGGGAGGTGGAGCTGGACCCTCAACTTAGCCCAGAAGAGATCATGAGTAGGGAGGTGGAGCTGGGCTAAGAAAGCTGGACTTCCTTTGCTTGAGTTGTCCAAGTTGTTCGTCAACAGCAGTGCAACGGGCATTGTCTTTGTGACTCTGGCCAAGCACAGCAGTTGAAACAGCAATTGCGCAGTGCACAAGTCGCTGTGGCAATGGCGAGGGGACACCGCCTTAACACTTCCATTGTTCTGGCGGCGGTCCACGGTCTCTCCTGTCTTTTTCGGGCGGTTTCCGCGGTCGAGCCTTCACTCTTTCGTCCCCTTCCCACTCTGCCCCCGTCCCTAATAGGCCATCTCGCCTCCGTGGACGTAAAGCACCAAGAAAGAAAGTGCTTGCCGCACCGTGCTTCACTCGGAAAAAGACCAATAAAATTGTCAAACATGAAATGATTACGGCTTCCCCACATCCCGCCATCCAGCCCTTCTCATGAGCACGTGAAAGGCCTTCTACCGAAATGCACAGTATTGAAAGTAGATTTGATGATGATGAAGTGATGCTTTATGTCCTCAGATGTCAGTTGACATATTAGGGACAAGTTGTGACCAATGCCGAAGCACGGTGCAATAAATCTTTACGTCCACGGAAACCAGAAGGCTCGTTAGGACGGACAGTCCAGGACGTCCACCTCGACTCTCACACAGCTCCTGAACCATGTCTGCAAGTCCTGATGATGATGATGATGAAGTGATGCTTTATGTCCTCAGATGTCAGTTGACATATTAGGGACAAGTTGTGACCAATGCCGAAGCACGGTGCAATAAAACTTTACGTCCACGGAAACCAGAAGGCTCGTTAGGACGGACAGTCCAGGACGTCCACCTCGACTCTCACACAGCTCCTGAACCATGAAAAGTAGATTTGTTAAAGGACCATCAAATATACTGTGTGCAAGCTTGTATGTGTGCACTTTCGCAGCTCGGAAATTTTACAGGCTGGGGCAGTGAAGGGGTTAATTACACTCAGCTATAAAGTGCGTGAAGATCGATCGATCCTTACAGCAAAATGTACGTGTGGCCTTTGCAGTCGTTGGGAATTTTGTTTGTTTGTTTGGTGTGTGTGTGTGTGTGTGTGTGTGTGTGTGTGTGTGTGTGTGTGTGTGTGTGTGTGTGTGTGTGTGTGTGTGTGTGTGTGTGTGTGTGTGTGTGTGTGTGTGTGTGTGTGTGTGTGTGTGTGTGTGTGTGTGTGGTTTTTGCTGTTGTTACTGTTGTTTGTTTTAGTTTCTGGGTTATTGTTTTGTTGTTTTTTTGTTGTTGTTCTTGCTGTTGTTGTTGTTGTTGTGTTGTTGTTGTTTTGTTTTGTTTGTTTGGGGGTTGTTGTTGTTGTTGTTGTTGTTGTTTTGTTTTGTTTTGTTTTTTCTTTTCTTTTCTTTTTGCGAGAAGCCTTGGGTCTCTCAAAGATATGACTGTTCGGTATAGTTATCCAGTGCACAGTCTCTCGCTTCACGATGCAGTGCAAAAGACTTAATAATAATATTAATTATAACAATAGTGGGGTTTTAGAGTGCCCTTTCTCAA